>JABAKD010000006.1:12408465-12665547 GCA_012845835.1 Undaria pinnatifida
CCGGTCAAGTTGGAACACGCCCGGTGAGTGGTGATGGCCGTGATATCGTACAATACGCCAAGATAACTCAAGGTAAACCACCTTCTCGGAATGAATTTCCGGGGCCAGCTCTTCAAAACAAGGGGGGCACGCACAACGGAAACGGCGGCCTTAAAAATATGCCGTCGAGATCTTTCCGTAGACACATCCCTCGGCTTGTTTCCACTCTGCCCGTTGAAAATAAATTCAGCTTGGGATTCGTCTAACGGGTGTGTAGCCTTGCGTGCTATTCGGCGTGCCCCGCGACCCCCCCCCCCCGCAATGTTCAGTCCCAAAAAGGATGCGTGGTCAATGGTCAAATGACTGAGCCAAGCCAAAAACGAGTACGCCCCACCTCCCCCACGCCCCCACCCCCACGCACGGCTCTGACTTCCTGGTCCGTGAAAACCCGACGTGCTCCGTCCCGGAATTGTAGGGATGCGAGGGTCTATGGTCTTTAAACTACAGAGTGCATTGAGTGCACCCTCCCCCCAGCTATGCCGCGCTCATGCTCCCCTTCATTTTCCACAGCTATGCCGCGGTTGTTCTCTTCCTCCTCCACAGGTATCACACCTTGTGCTCGTCACCACAGCTCTCCTGCGCTTATATCTCTCATTCACCGCTTTTATGTCGCATGTCCCTGGTGCTGTGCGTCCGTCCCCACCTCTCGCCCTCCTCTTTCCGTCGAAACGACGCTTGATATGGAGTGGAGAACCGCCCCCACATCCGTCGCTTCCTACCGTATGCCCCTTGTTCTGCCCGTCCCGCATAACATCGCAGCCGAAATCCGGCTACACATGGAGTGCTTGGAATGTGATAGCCCAACTCCTTCGCAAGCATGGACCGTATCGAACCCATCTCCCCACCAGCCTTCTACTGTGTCCCACCTCTGGCGCCTCACTTTTCAGCCGAAAAATCGCCGCAAATGCAGTGGAAAACCGCTTCAAGTTCATCCTCTCACTCATCGCTTTAAACCCTATGTACCTTGTGCTGCGCGTCCCACATCACTTTGCAGCCGAGACGCCGCAATATATTCAGTGGAAAACCGCACCGAGCTTTACCCCTCATCCATCGCATTGTACCGTATGCCCGTTGTTCTGCGCGTCCCAAATATTTTTTCAGCCGAAACGCCGCTATATACGGAGTGGAAAACCGCATCGAGTTCATCCTAGGAGACGCGATGAAAGTGCTGCCCACGCTCAAAGCGGACGCGGTCTTCCTCTCCCCTCCATGGGGCGGTCCAGAGTACCAAAACGTCGAGGTGTTCGACTTGCACTCCATGATCCCACCACCTCTGTCGGCTTTGGATATGTTCAGAGCGGCACGGGCGGTCACGCCCAACGTCGTCTTCTTTTTACCGAGAAATATAGACACCGCTCAGATTGCGGGACTTCCTGCTGCCGCCGCTGCTGCGGATACCGCTGCCGCGGACTCCGCCAGAAATACACGCCCCTCTCAATGTTCAGGGCTCCCTGCTGTCGCTGCTGCACCCGCTGGTGCTCTCGCAGCAGGCACTGACACTGCCTTGGAGTCGACGGCGAGGGTTGGCGAAGAGGGCGGGGTAGGGGGCGTGGCGCTGCCCAAGAGTGTACACGCCGCTCAAATCACGGGACTACCGGCTGTGGCTGCCGCTACTGCGACCGCCGGTGGTCTCGAAACTGACAAGAGCGCAGCAGTCGAGTCCACGACGGAGGTGGGAGGGGTAAGAGGCGTGTCACGTGTTGGTGAGACGCGCGAGGTCGAGAAGGATGGGGTAGAGAACGTAGTGCGTAAGGAGTCGATGGCAGAAGAGGGCGGGGTAGTAGGGAGCGTGGAGGGTTTCGACGAGACATGCGAGGTGGAGATGCAGTTCCTGAACGGAAAGCTGAAGACGACGACGGCGTATTTTGGGGTGGACATCGCTGCCGTCGGGAAAACAAAAGGTGCCAAGGTATCGGACCAGGGACAGACCGAATTTGGCGGTAGCAATAGCAGGGACCCATCTCTGGCGCTTGATATTGCCAGCTTTCAGAATAGTTCCAGGGAGGGGGATATTGCCAGCAGTAAGAGTTATATGGATGGTGGCGGTGTCGCTATGAGGAGTGATATTAACAGCGTTAAGGACAGTTCCAGGGGGGGTGATACTGTCGGTAAGGGTGGTGATGGCGCCGCTACGGGTGGTGTTGGTGCCAAAGAAGTCTCTGCGGGAAAATTCGCGTGGAGTGGGCGGCACGTGCGATTTAGCGATGACGCTGATGACAAAGTCGGGGTAGATCCGGAAGTTGATTGGACGGCGCCGACGTCGAGCGGTAGCACGCCAGGACTCCCTTGCCCCCCATCTCAAACACGAGAAACGCGGGAAAATGCTTTGTACGAAGCGTGGATTGGATGAGCCCAGCAACGAACTGATGGGTGGTTTGGTTTTTTACTGTTTGCTTTGCGTACGTTGCCGACACCCAGCAACGACCCAGTGGGTGATTTGGTTTCCTCTGTTTTCTGTGTGCGTTGCCGTGTGTATTATATGTAAGTATATATGTAAGTATATAGGCATTTGTGTCGTGGTGGTTATTCGCCCCTTACGCGCTGGATTTAAAAACATGTCGGAAACAAAATGACGGAAAAAAAACGACTACCTGGTATTTTTGAAGGATCGGCCGTACGAAGCAGCTTCAGCTGCCGAGATGCATGGATAGGGAGGGTGTCCGATGTGTAATGTAAGGATCTGTGCGACACTCGCGTAGCACGGTGATTCTCCCACTGCTTGGCACTCTTTCTAGTGCCTTGATTACATTGCGCTCGTCGAAGTTTGGCCGGTATACTTGGGTCCCAAAAGACCGTCGATTTGAGGGCTTTTGACGGGTCATGATTCAACCCGCGGGTTGGGCCAGGAGGGGTTCAGAATGTCGAGGATTAAGTTGGGTCGGGTCGGGTCAGGAGGTGTGCGAAATGTCGCGGGTCGGGTCGAGTCGGGTCGGGTCAGGCCATCGTGTCCCGATCCGAGCCGCGAGAAGGGACCCTACCCGTGAAAACCCGTGGTTTATTTAATGTACTAGCGCCTTTGTCGTGGAGGGTATTCATATTTAGTAAAATTCAGAGACTCCCCTTGATGCTCTGTGAAATGCACAGCCGACGTACATTCGCTTGCCTTTCGCCGGTGTGCCGGTTTTGTGGATTCGGTATTGCGGGCTGGGGGCACGGTATAACAACAGCATGGCACGCAAGTGACATGCATTCACGTGCTGGCCTTCGGTGTGCCTATGTTTCGCGTGCGGTGTGACTTGTCGGGGTACGATAACAGCACGCTATGTATGAGGCCTTTGTGTTCGGTGTGGCTTGTTGGGGTATCGTTGAACCGAGCATGGCCCGCCAACTAAATGCGTTCGGGTGTTTTTTCCCGTTCGTGGCTAGTTGAGGTACAATATACCAAGAGCATGGCACGCAAATGACATGAATTCGCGTGCTATTCTCCGGTGTATCGGTATTTTGCGCACAGTGTGACTTGTTGGGGGGCGATAAGACCACGCGATGCATCAGGTCTTTTGTGTTCAGTGTGGCTGATTGGGTTACATCGTACCGAGAGCATGGCAAGCCAGTGACATGACATGCGTTTGCGTCTTGTCTCCCAGGGTGTCGGTATTTTGTGTTTTCGTTGTGGTTGGCTGGGGGACAATAAGACCACAGAACGTACAGTACGGAGTATTTGGTTCAACAGATCCCAACGAGTTTTGCGCTTCCGGACGGCTAACTCACAGACTGAGCGGAAGGCGGATGAGTGCCGTAGTGATGACGGTAGAGTGCTTGAAGCATACGGGCGTGACTTGAAAAGCAATACTGGTGAACAGCTCCTGTCGTTCGCTACTAATTTCAAGCTTGCGCTCACCAATACCTTTTTCAGCCGACGCAAGGGTGGAATGTCGCATACACGCACCGGTACCCGCCCAAATGTCCGCAAGCGCATATAGTACGTGTTAAGGCGTCGAGCTTATCGATGTGTTGTAGAATATGTTGAGGCCCACCCATACCCTCCATCGCAAGGCGAAACGGGCTCACATAACATAGTGTATGTGACGGTCGACCTCGGCGATCGTTGCGCCCCCAACCAACAAGTGCGAAAGCCCCTAAACGACCGACCGTTCGACCGGCACGGCAGATTTTATGGCCGACGGGGAGTGTCGTTAGCGAAAGTTTATGTGGCTGGAATGGAGACTTTCTCCACGAAAACGACCAGCGGGGTTTTTAACCCACTATCGACGTGATGACGGGGGCAATCCGGAGCATGCCGAATTGGAAGGCGTCGTGGCCGGACGCTCTGCCGGCCGAATCGCTGAAACTCGACCACCCCGAATTCACTCGTTGCTTTCACAGCATCCTTGTCAACGCTTGGAAAACGGGTAGTGTCCCTCAGCAAGGTCCTTCACAAAAGCAAGGATCGTTTTGATTGCAACAATTACAGGAGGGTTTCACTTGTTCGTGTTGCCCATGCAGGCAAGGTGCACCATACTGTTGAAAGTCGTCGCGTCCCGCCTTAGCTGCTACTGCTCACAAAGGGGAAATCCTCCGCGAGGAATAGTGTGGCTTCCTTCTGGCGCGGTCAACAGTGAATATGCTGTTCGTCATGCGCCGACTGCTAGAACTCGGACGAGGGAGGAAAATTTCCTTGTACACATGCTTCATCGACCTGCAGAAAGCGCATGATTGTCGGCCGAGGGCTACTGTGGGAAGTGCTCGCACGCTTCGGTGTACCAGCCTCTTGATGCTTTCGTTCTGATTTTATCCGCCAGGATCACGGCGGCATGCTTTTCCCTTTCTTCGTTCACTTATTGTTTTCCCTTTCGTTTTGCCTTTTCTGTTTTCTTTTTGGGTTCCCTTGGGGGGCTATCGTGGCGATGATGTCGGTATGGACACCGCCACCGAAGATACAGTAAATTTAAGAGAAACCAGGCAGCAATGCTCCTAACCCTCTAGTAGTTGCACTCGGAACCCAATTTGGGTCGTATTCGGTACGCCGGCTGGGTGGGGCCATCTGCTTTGTTGTTGCGTTTTTGCCTGCTTAATTATTTGGCTTCGATGTTGTATTCGGCACGGGAGCGACAATGATGGTATTGGCACCACTCTCGTCAGAAACAGCAGTAGTACACAGGCGAACAGACGATAAAACCATGCGGCAATGCTCCTACTTCCACAGCAGGGTTAGTCCAAACCCAATATGGTTGCTGCCCTATATAGTGGTTGGATGGCGTCATCTGCTGTGTTGCTAGTTGCTGGATGTCCATTGCCCTTCGTTTTTCGTTTTGTCGTGCTGTCCTGTTTCCCTCTTTCTTTCCAATCGTTTTTTACTTTTTGTGTTTTCTTTCTTATCCATTTTTTTTTTTTCCTGCAAACAGTCCGCTGTGCTGGCTAGCATGTTTTGTTTTTTGGCGCGTGCTCATTGCGGTTGGCATTGCATGGCCCAATCACCTTGCTGTATTTTTAATGTGTATGTCTGTCTCGTATTTTGTGACCACAGAGCTCGTCTCTGTGAGGCCTCAGCACGAACACGGGTTGGTTGTGTTGGATGTAGATAGGTGGAAAATCAGTGTAACGTGAAGCATACACGGAGTGTGTACTGTTACATCAACTCTTGTATTTTTGAAGTGTAACGTTCTTATACATTTTTATGGTGAATTGTGAAACGCCTGTATTTTCTTCTTGCGACCGATTGAGATGATTTTTTTTCGATTTCAACAGCGTGCTTGCTGCTGGTACGTAGGTGTACTAACTGCTGTAGAGCATTTTCGTCTGTTCGAACAGGCCCTTTTTTTGTCCTGTTTTGGAGGAAGTGGGGTTTCACTTGATGGTTTTCAAAGCTGGCGGCAATATGCGGTTGTTGTCCAGCTGGTTAGCTGTTGACCTAAATTGCCTACAGTGTTTGCTTGGAGCAAAGCCGCCTGTTGGCGCTGTGAGGGATGGAAGGGTCAGTTATTGGTATGAGATTGATATTAAAAATCAAAAGGCGTAGTTCTTGACAGAAACACCCTGCAATGTTTACGGAGAAGATGCACCCCTTGGCACATCGAGGGATGCAAGGGTTAGGGTTAGGGTGAGACGTTAGGGTTAGCCGTTAGGGTTAGACGTTAGGGTTAGGGTTAGACCCTATGGTTGGGGCTAGCTAAGCTTCGTGTACACGGAGCATGCTTTGGTGCCGTCTCTACGGTTTCGTTAGACATGAATGTCTCCAGCGAAAGGTTATTTTGAACACAACTCGACCTAAGGATAGCGGAGGTGGAAATGGTCGGGCGGGTGTATATGTTCCAGCCTGGCACAAGAATCATCTTGAAGCTGGTGCATTGAGTAATCATTGAGTAATCTAGACATAAAGTCGGGGTTAGACCGTTACCCTTACCTCTAGCCCTAAGCGTCGCGTACACGGAGTATGCTTGGTTTGCGGTGTGTGGTGCGTGGTTTGCTTAGGGTTAGCGGTGGCCAGAGTGGGGACTTATGCAGCTCTAGGAGAACAACGCCAACGTACGTTGTGATTTTGTTTTGATTTTTGTTTGGGAATGGAGAAGTCCGAATAAAAGTGTGGATATGCGAACAAGCAAGATTTGAAATGTATCTGCAGCAACAGTTTCGGAGGTAAACGGCAGTTCGGTGGTTGACGTCGTCAGCTGACGGTGCGCGTTATCTAAATGCTGAGCACGAGGTATTTTGCTTGAAGGAAGGGTTGGAATACGGCATAGCCGGCCCAGTCAACTGCAACGCGAGTAGCTATTAATAGTCTACACGACTACGTATGATATATTTTTTCCCTTTCGAGCTGGGTGGAGCCGGAGATCTGTGCCGTCCGACACAAAAACTCTGAAAAAATTACAGGACAATTCGCATGTTCACATGTCATCACCCGGCCCACGGGTCATGATCCGGCTCGCGGGTCGAGGTATTAATAGAAGGGTTCAAAAACCCGCGGATCGAGTGATACCGGGTCAGGAGGTATTCGAAAGCTCGCGGGTCTGGTGAGGAGCTCTTCAAATCTTACGGGGCAGGGTCGGGTCGGGTCGGGTCATTCATCCCAGCCCTGAAAAAATGCGATTTATTTCTGTGTCTTGCACCTGCGCACAAAGTAGTATGTCTTCGAGGGCAGAGACGGTAGAGAGAGGTGACATCATGCTACTAATAGTACGGTAGAGGCGACATGAGCATTTTTGTTCCCTGCAAGGAGTGAATCTATGGTAGCCCCGCCCCCCCCAAAAAAAAACGCCGATTTTGTTTGTTTAACGAACGTTTCACGGCCGTTCGACACGAGGAAGGGTGCTATGGAAACAACATCTTCATGCAGTGTCTTGTCTGCAAAGCGCCATCGAACGATGACGTCGGGGTGGCAAGGGGCACCGTATTTTAGGAGATACGTCCGCGAGCTGGTTTCAAAACCGGCGATTTCGTTGAAGAAAAATTGGAGGGGCTACCGAAGAACAAGTAGTGCGGTGCTTGAGGTTGTTGACTCAAGGAGCTGCTGTGCCTCACCCAAAAAGTTATTTATTTTCAATGTTTTTGAGCAAAAGTTATGTATTTTGAATTATGTTGAGCAAAATCTATTGATTTTCAATCATTTTGAGCAACCTGAAAGTGCTTTCGTGGTCGTGATGGCCAAATCCGTGGCCCAGGTGTACAGTAACAATCATTTTGCAAAACAAAAACGACAAGAATAGCATTAATGGCATTCAGACGATTTCGGATAAAGACGGGTTAAGGATCATTGTCGTTCACAGAATATCTTGTCCGAAAAGGGCTACTACTACTACTGCTACTACTACTGCTACTACTACTACTACTACTACTACTACTACTACTACTACTACTACTACTACTACTACTACTACTACTACTACTACTACTACTACTACTACTACTACTACTACTGCTACTACTACTATTACTACTACTACTACTACTGCTACTACTACTACTACTACTACTACTACTATTACTATTACTATTACTACTACTACTACTACTACTACTACTACTACTACTACTACTACTACTACTACTACTACTACTACTATTACAGGTATAAATATCACCTCTATCGTAGCAGGCCTCCACACCACCACTACACCCTACAGGGTACAGGGTACAGGGTATAGGGTACAGGGTACAGTTACAACTATAACTACAACTACCCACAAACGTCAATTCCTAGGGAGGGGTACCCTACCCATCGTAGTGTTTTAGGGAGGGAGAGCTTGACCTTGAACGCGACCGAAGCGAACCGCGCTGCCTGTCGACGCCTTCCCAACACCTGCTTTTATCCTCCGGCGGATGGGTGGTGAAAATCAGGGGGTTGAACTGGTCACCATCCAGCCTTGGTCACTGGTCGAGTCCGGAAGTCTGGTTAGGGAGATTCCAAAATCTCGCGGATCGAGCTGTGGGTTGGATCAAGAGGTGTTCCAAATCTTGCGGGTCGGGTCGGGTCGGGTCGGGTCGGGTCGGGTCGGGTCCGGTCGAGTCAGAGGTTTCAAATCTGACGGGTCGGGTCGGTGTATGGCGGGTCGGATCGGACCACACCGACCCGACCCGACCCGCGAGAATTGACCCGACCCGTGAAAATACCTGTTAAAAAAGAAGCTTTCGTTGTACCCCCTCAGAAGGCCGAGGCTACGGTAGTTAGTATACATACAAATCTGTAATATATATAGCGTATTACCTGGTACACCATAAATAATATGGTATTATATACCTGGTACCTGGTATAGGGTTATCCCTCCATTCTCTATCGAGTTTAGGCCACTCGCGCTTGTGGTACCTCACCAGCCTCACTCAAAAACGTGTTGAGTGTCCTACCCGGTACCTGGTAATGACTTTTTCTTCGACCCAGCGAAAAATTATACCGTTAATAAACACGGGTTGCGTGATAGTACCAGGTGGGTAGATTAATTTCAGCTTTTGTCCCCCTTCATACGGGTCAGGTAGTATCGGTGCGCAGCATGACTAAGGACTGTAGCGTGCCCTTGAAAACATGATCCTGCCCATTGTTTACCTTTCTTTGGCAACATCCAGGAGATTCATTGGCCTAATAGTATACCTTCAAAAGTAATACTTCGAAGAATAATACCTTGAAAAGTAATACCTTGAAAAGTAATACCTTGAAAAGTAATACCTTGAAAAGTAATACCTTGAAAAGTAATACCTTGAAAAGTAATACTTCGAAGAATAGTAACACCACCAGGTACATCTGCTAAAATTAAAAACGCGCGACCGGATTCTCACACAGCCTGCAAAGATCAGCATCGACCATCTTAAATTCCCTTAAATTGATCGTCTTAAACTGTCTTAAAGTGTCTTAAATTGTCATAAATTGATCGAGCGAACAGCCTTGCTAAGGTATTTATATCATTTTATGAAATACTTCCACGGGAGCGGCCCGTATCGCCAAACCTATAAAACAGCAAAGAGAGGGAGTCTCTCGCGCGAATGGCTTTGGTTCGATGGAAAAATAGACCCTAACAAAGAACCCCCACCGTAGCCTTGCTCATAACTGAACCAACTGAACCAACTGAACCAACTGAACCAACTGAACCAATTGAACGAATTGAACCAATTGAACCAACTGAACCGACTGAACCAACTGGACCAACTGGACCAAATGGACCAACTGAACCAACTGAACCAACTGAACCGCGTCCTCTCGTTTTCGGGGAGAAGAACGAAGCGCATGATGCTGCCAACAGTACGGTAGAGATTATTCTTTCTTTTTTTAAGGCTCCTCAATCGAGTCAAGTGCTTTGGTGATGACCAATCAAGACCAATGAAGAAATCTCATTTCCTAGGTATACAGCGAAACATATTGCGAAAAAAAGAGTGAAATTCAGATCATTCAGGATTAAGGTGGGCTAACGTGGACTAACGTGGGCTAACGTGGGTTAAGGAGCCCCCCCGTCGTTCAGAAAATGTTGCAGCCAAAAACAGTTACTGCGCCTCCATCGTAGCACGCGTCAGACAAACTAGTTTAGACTTTGGGTTAGAGTTTTGGGATAAAGCTTTCTTTGGGTTAGAAGACACTTTCTGCAGCAGTGAGAAGGTCAAGTGTTACAAGTCTTACTTTGTATGGGTAGGCAATTGCTTAACTTTTTGCGAGTGGTCAAACGGATTAGTGCCCTTTACTTCCTTAGCATACGCTCACACACACTCCGACGTACCAGGTACGATGCGGACACATTTTACTGTTTATTTGGGTTACACTAATTGATTTTCTGAGCGTCTCGTTTGAGGGGTTCCATGCGTCGCCCAAAAAAACGGACTTTGCAGAAAAAAAGAACGGATATGCATCGCGATTGACAATCACATGGCCTCGGCTAGGTATATGGACTAAACAATGAACTCGTTTGCGCTATCCATAGGCTGTCAATATCACATGGCCTCGGCTAGGTATATGGACTAAACAATGAACTCGTTTGCGCTATCCATAGGCTGTCAATATCACATGGCCTCGGCTAGGTATATGGACTAAACAATGAACTCGCTTGCGCTATCCATAGGCTGTCAATATCACATGGCCTCGGCTAGGTATATGGACTAAACAATGAACTCGTTTGCGCTATCCATAGGCTGTCAATAGGCTATCAACAATAGTTTTAGTAATTAGTCGGTGGTGCTACTTGCCGGGTTGCTTTTGCGGTGGATACTTTTTTCTTTAGTTTTGAGGGGATTTCCCCCTCGATTTCAACTAGCGACACCCCCGTCATTTAAAGCCAAACACATCCCGAAGGAGGGGAACCTTGTACAACGAATAACAGTGTTGACAATGTAAAACACATCGAAACATTTGAAAACACAGTCAAGCTTTTTAAACGTAGTAAAACCTAAAAATATAGGGTAGAAGTATAGGGTAGTTGACTTCAGCCGAGGAACCTCGTGTATCAGAAACGATTTGAGCGGAAAAGTGCTCATTATGTCGCAGCCTGGCGTTTGCCAATACCTCTAGCGTGGAACGCGTCTTCATGGCGTTTGTCAATACCTCTAGGATTGCGGTGCATGTACGCCTAGCCACACGCAGCGAACGAAGGTACCGGTTCAAGCCGTGGAGGGTATGCATCCTATCCCTTGCCAAAGGTCGCGGGGATGGGGCTGGAATCGTTTAGGGCGATTCGGTAGGAGGAGCATTATTGGCCATAGGTGGTAAGGTTGCACTAGGAGGCGGAGATGGCGATTTTTTTACGGCCCAGGCTATGATGAGCTTCGAAAATGACAAAGGCATATTGAATGTCGACATGCTGTTAATATTTATCGTAGGGGACAATATTGCAGTATTAGACGACTTCTTCACGGTCCAAGCGATGATGCAGCCCGAAAACAAAAACGATATACAAGGTATATGTCGACATATTGGATGTCGAAAGTAGGAAAAGCACGTCAACGCAGTTTTTTTCATTGCCGCTGCACTACAGTACACGGTAAAGTTTCCAAGCTTTATACGACAACAACACCCCCCCCCCAAAACTACGCCTACTCTTGGTTGCTGCAAGGCCTGCAACACAACTATGGGGATGGCCCAACGCAGACCCCTCCACGGCATCCACATCATGCCGGAATTTTTTTCCGGACAAAGCCCATACGGGTCGGACATGGGTCAAAGTTAGGGCTAGGGCTAGGGCTAGGTGAAAAGTAAGGCATGCCTTCGCGACCATGGCTAGGGTTAGGGTTACGGTTACGGTTGGCGTTAAGTACAGATTTTTCGGGCTGTCATCAAGTAAACCTTCTCGTAATACTGGAAGCACACGCGGGCCACACAGTACTTACTCTGCTCGATACTTTATCCTAGATGTTTTCGTACTTACATTGCATTAGCGGCTCTCGCACCATGCGCCGGAGTGTCCTCGGGCCTACTTGACCGGTACCCAGCACACGCCACCCTTGCAAGAAAACGCCTATCACCACCTGATGCGAGGGCGCCAGAAACAAAGTCCACGACCCCCTCCCCCCCGCCCCCAACACTGGAAGGCCGACTGCTTTTCAATATCATGTCGCTATATAAGCTTCCGCAGGCACAAGCAAGTAAGAAGTGTGGCGTCACCGCCCGTTCAGACACGCACAGCGAAGCCTATTTTATAAATAAACGTATTTTAAATACGTCAGCCGTGAGTTCGATACTCATATTTGCAAGCTGCGTGGTACACCGGCCGCTCGTTTTTACACATGTATTGTCCTTTGAATACATACAACTCCTATGGACGTTGCCAGGGTGAACACCAACAAAAAAGTTATCAATAATAATGGTAGGTAGTACTATGCTACTACTATGGTGCTACAGTACCAGTATGCTGCTGTACTAGTACTGCAGTATTAGTATTATTGTAGTATTAGCACTGTAGTATTAGTACTGCTAGTATTAGTAAGTACTTCGTCCGGAGGCAGTAGGTTGTTATGGTTCGTCAACATTAATAGCAACATGTTCAAAACATACCTGGTACAATAATGAAACATTATCAGTAGACTATACCTGGTATGCACGTTTCCTAGCACCAGCTTTTCATGTGGGGTGAGGGGTGGCTGACACATAATATGTGTCGTCGGATTGCACATGAATCGTGAGGCGTTCGTCGGGAGGGGGGGGGGGTGAATACTATCCATCCCCTACTCAGCGAGAATCACTCGATTTTTGTGCGGCTGACCCCCTCCATCACCCCAGATGCAACGTACCTGGTATCCTTCATGCGACTCACCGAACACCTAATGGCGATGGCGCTTCGCACTTGGTGCACGCAATGTCTGCCGCCGGATTGGTGAGTGACGTGCTCCGTCTCGGCATTATAGGGATGCGAGGGTATATTAGCTTCCTCGCTATGCTCATACCTACCTTGCTATGCTCATACGACTACGGCCATGCATGATTCGATGACTACACCTCCCCCCCCCTGGAGGCCCGAATCTGAGACAATGGAGAGTGTGAGTCATGTGCTTTATTTTCTGGGCGTCGTCGATCAAAACCTCATGGGTACGCGCGACCTGCTGGTCGAGATGTGGCACGGCTTGGCGGACGTGGCTCTCATCAGTAATACCGTGGTACCCCGTACTAAACAAGTGTACGCTATTACATGGATATCGCCCCCCCTCGCACAGAAAACGGTTGCCTTACAAAGATCTTAAACTCCTGTTGGATCTTGTCGACATGTTTCCACAGATGCCTCGCTAGGCGCTAAACCCTCCCACTATCTCCCCGTTGTCGAATTAACCAGCTGGATCATTAATCCGAGCGAAGTGTGTTTTCCTTGCGTGTTGCACGGTATGCCCTACACCGCTCAGTACGGGATGCCTAGTGCAATAATAAACAGGGAATGCTGCCTCGGGCTATATTGGGTACTCAAGAAAGGGAGTGTTCTGCATTAACTTCAGCATACAGACTCCCGGATTTCTTAATCGCTTATAATTTTCAGTCTGACTCTCTTGTTACCGTGTTTTTTCTGAGGTATCCTGTGTTGTACCGCAGTCGTCCCCCCTGAGCGACTGGCACACCGGGAGCGCGCGCGGCTTTGCGAGCGCCTGCTGCAGGCGGGTGTTGGCTCTCTCTGCCGCCCCACTTCCTACCCCTGTACATCATACTCTCACTTTTGGATTTTGCCATGTCATGTGGGAGCTCAACATACGTTCGTATTGGAAACGTGACGTAATATCCAAGAGATATCCAAGAGAAATGACTATTTAATACTGTGACACCAACTACCTTGTATCCTCCACCTGAGAAAGAGGTCATTCTGGTTTCAGAGTGGGCGAGGCGGCTGGATGAACACGAAACGTCTCCCTCACTTTGTCCAACCAGAAAACTGCGGGCACCATTTTTTTTCCCCATCTGCCACTGCTGTCCACACTTCCACCCCCCCACACTCCCGTATGCTGTAGGCACGATATGGTGCTATTAGTACTATGAAATGCTATTTCGGAGGACCATGTAGTAATCAAGACCCATGATATACTCAAAATGCAGATATTACCACATTTTTACTAAACAGTTTTACCCGGGACAGTAGTGTAGTTGGTATGTATTTATTGGTCAAGGGCAAGCCTACTGCAGCCCCACGTTCTAACCCTGTAGACTGCTAACGCGCGAACTGGGCAGAGGATGGAAGGGTGCGGTGATGATGAAAGTAGGGTGCTTGGAGCATACGGACGAGATGCTCGTAGCGATAATGGCAAACGACTTTTGTCGTTCGCTACCAATTGCAAGCTAGCTCTCACCAACACCTTTTTCAGCACGCGCAAGGGTGGGATATCGCATACGTACAACGGCACCAGCCCGAATGACCGTAAGAGGATAGACTACATCCTAACCCGCCAAGCCCATCGGCCTAGAGTACATGATGTTAAAGTCATCCCACAGCCTCCGCCACCAGCTAAGGCCGATTCAGACCACAACATTGTGTACATCAAGGTCCGACTTAGTGGTCACTTTTCGTCCAACCGAAAAATGCTGAAACCCCCAAAACGCCGAGAATTCGACAGGCAGCTTTTTTTATCCGACGGAAAGCGTCGCCAACGAGTAATCGCGAGGGTTGTTTCCACTCTCAACCAACCTATCCAGCCCCGTAACACGTCTGGCATGGTTGAGTTTTTCACCACGACTATCATCGATGCTGTAGAGAAAGAGGTGCCACCTCCACCACGTCGCCACCGCCGGCATGGTTGGTGCGAGCCTGCCGAAACTTCGGCCGCTTTCAGAGTAGCATGGACAGCGAGGGAGGATGCGAGACAGTTCTTGCGTGCCAACCCCCGAGATAGTGTAGCGTGGAAGAAATTGAGATCTGCGTGTGCGAATCTGCAGGAAGTGGTTGCCGCAGGAGTACAAGCGTACTTTAAAGAGTACCTCGCCGAAACCGAGAGACTCCTAGCGAGTAACGATCAACGAGGGTTCTACAAGCACCTGAAGAGTACGGTGGGATTGCAAGGTACAAAAGCGAGGAGCGAGCAGTTTATTATGGACGAGGATGGCACGTTGTTGCGGGATCAAGCGCGAATTCGTGAACGATGGGCGGGGCACTACCACAAACTCTTGAACACGAAATCGCTGAAACTCGATCCCACGATCATCGACCTCTTGCCACCGCGACCGCTTAAACTATCGCTTGGGGATGAACCATCCATGGACGAGATGATGGATGCGATTAAGGGCATGTCAAATTGGAAAGCCGTTGGACCAGACGGTCTCCCGGTCGAACTACTAAAACTTGACCACCCCGCTTTCGTCCAGTGTTTTCACAATATCCTTGTCAACGTGTGGGTAACGGGCGAAGTCCCCCAGCAATGGAAAGATGCCATCATCAAGACCCTTCACAAAAAAAAGGATCGAACTGATTGCAACAATTACAGAGGGATCTCGCTTGTTGCCCACGCAGGCAAAATATTGTTGAAAATCGTTGCGTCCCGCCTTAGCAACTACTGCGAGACCGAGGAAATACTTCCTGAAGAACAGTGCGGCTTCCGTCCCGCACGGTCGACGGTCGACATGCTGTTTGTCGTGCGCCGGTTGCAAGAGCTCGGACGACAGAGGAAAATTCCCCTGTACATGTGCTTCATCGATCTGCAGAAAGCGTACGACTCTGTCGACCGGGAACTGTTGTGGGAGGTACTCACACGCCTTGGCGTACCAACCAAGATGCTTACAGTTATCCGCAACTTCCACGAAGGCATGCGGGCTCGCGTGCGTGCGGATGACGGCGAGCACTCGGATTGGTTTAATGTCACCCAGGGGCTGCGGCAAGGCTGCGTGCTATCACCGTTACTGTTCAACGTGTTCTTCGCTGCTGCGATACACGTCGTGCTGGTACGCTTCAGCAAAGACGAAAGCATCGTGAGGGATTTGGTTCACCTCGAAGAGGGCAGTGCAGTCGGAAAAGAGGAACCGTTGGCATGCGTGCAAAGGGCTGTGTGGGGCATGTTGTACGCAGATGACGCAGGAATTGTTTCTAAGTCGGCGGAAGGCCTTGCTAAAATGATGACAGTCATCGTGACTGTCTTCGAAGCAGCAGGCCTCACGGTATCGGAAAAGAAGACAGAGACGATGCTGCTACGAACACCGGACCAGACAGCCCTCGCCCCACCGCTCGCGATCGAAGCATCAGGCCAGAGGTATAAACAGACGACCCAGTTTTTATACCTAGGCGGCATTATCCACGAAAGCGCTGACCTCTCGCTCGAAATCGAACGACGGATCCGTCTCATGCGGGCATGCCTCAAACGGTTTGGCCCGGAATTGTATGACAGGACGACCGCCCCGCTTAGTCTGAAAGTCCGCATGCTGAAGGCCGAGGTCATTGAGACCCTGCTGTACGGGTGTGTGACGTGGACCCTCAATGCGGACCACTTCGCCAAGCTCCGATCAGCCCACCACGAAGTCCTTTTGCGAGTCATTGGCTTCCAGCGCCGATTACGCACCGACCACACCACCCTCTCGTACGCGAAGGCCCTCAGGATGACACGATGCGAGAGCATCGAAACGACCATCCGTAAACGGCGGCTCTTCTTTGCCGGGGCCCTGGTGCGACAACACAAGGGGCGACTGCCCCGTCGGTTGATGTTCGGGACGATCGCTGGTGGGGAGAACCCGAAACCAGGCGGACAACTCAAGACTTGGCCTAGAGCCATAGCTGAGGACCTTAGGGTGTTCAAAGCCAACGAGGGATCAACGGAACACTCCCCCTTAGTTTTTGGAGTTGGGACCGCGCTGTGGCCCACTGCAGCCAAAAAGGTGGGCAAGTGGTACCGGGGGGTCCTCGAAGCAGCTGAACGGTTCATGGGCAGGTGGCACGAGGATGAGGCAAAGCTGAGTAGACAGCGCCGCGCATCCGCCGTGGGTGGTGTCGAAGGGAACGGGGGGAGGGGGGGTAGCAGGAGGGGTAGAAGGAACACCGCACAAGGGTATGGGGGCAGGGGGGGGGACAGGAGGAGTAGAAGGGAAACCGCGGTAGATGAAAGTAGGAAGGAGACCGCAGACAGGGTAGCAAGGTACCAGGCCGACTAGTAGGTGGAACCTTTCTATCTATGCCACTCGTACCGCCAACTGCTGCGGCTGCTCGGAATGTGATGTCTTGGTACTTTGATTTTTCCGTGATTTTTTTTTTTTTTTTTTTTTTTTTTTTTTTTTTTTTTTTCTTTCCCCTTCTTATCCTTATGAAGGGGGTCTTGCATGGCGGGTAGGTGACGAGCCTGTTTTATTTGGCCCTCCCAGTCTTCCTTCTTTTACTTGTTTCTTTTTTCCGGGGTATTTTTTTCCTTTCTTTCCCCCTTGCATGTCCATTTTGGCTCATGCTCGGGGTATGTTTCTATCTCCCGTGCTTTGGCTCCCCTTTTTATTTATTTATTTATTTATTTTGTCTTGGTTTCTTTCGTTGTTTCTCTCTTTTACAAGGTATTTTGGTTTAATGAGAAGAACACAAAGGGGGGAGGGGGGGAAACAGGAGGAGTAGAAGGAAAGCCGTCCAAGGGAATGGGGGCAGGGGGGGCAACAGGGGGAATAGAAGGGAGACCGCGGTGGACGAAGGCAGGAAGGAGATGGCAGACAGGGTAGCAAGGTACCAGGCCGACTAGTAGGTACATAGCACTTTTCGTCTTTTTCTGGGGTATTTTTTTCCCCTTTGTTCCCTCCTTGCGTGTCCAGGTTTTTGGCTCGTGTTCGGATTATCTTATTTTGGTTTTACTTTAATTTATTTTATTTCATTTTATTGTGTTTCTTTTCCGAGCTTTGGCTCTCCTCTCCGGTTGGGTTGTTTCTTCGATTTCCCCTTCGTTTTGTTTGTTTCATTTTTTGTTTTTATTTTTATCTTTGTTTTTATTTGTTTTCTTATTTTGTTTTTGTTTTTTGTTTTTGTTTTTGTTTTTGTTTATTTCGTATTTCTCTCTTCCAATGTATTTCTGTTGCTGACGTATGTATGTTGTGCCTGTCGTACCCAGTACTAGGGCATGACATTGCGTTGTCGAATGCATTACGATGCATTATCTCTGTGTCGTGGCTTGTGACCACAGAGCTGATCTTTCTAGGGTGAAGAATCAGTACGGACAATGGGTGTGCTGGATGTCGACGAGTAGAAAAACGGTTTAATGTGAAGAACACACACACACACACACACTAGACTAGTCTGCTAATAGCTCTAGTCTGTACTCTCACCTTAAAAGGATTCCGAGCTCAAGCCACATCAGTTGTGAAAACATGCGGTGATGTCCAAGCACCGCGACACCAGGTATCCTCCACCCATCCATGCTGCCCACTTTGGGCCATACCAGGTACCCAGTACTCGTACTCGTATGCGGTCCCAGGTATGCACGTATAGAGCACTCGCGGTCAAGGTCGAAACTTGGTCATTCTAAGCGTTCTTTGGGGGAGGGTCGCTCCGTTGGGAGGAGCCAGAGGTGCAACCAGGGAGTGATTGAACCATGGGGTCAAAGGTCGAGCGACTCCCGCCCTTGCCGTTGTGAAAAGGTTCGGCGAAATCCAAGCATCGCGGTCACAAACAACTTTCTTTTACCCACCGATGCTGCCCACACTGTGCTGTACTTGTACGCTACACCGGTACAGTAATCCGCGAGCACAGACAAGGGTCGAGAGTTTGGTCTTCTCTTTGCCCCCCGGTCTCTTTGCCCCCCCGGCCCCTAGCCCTGTGTTGCATGCTCTCACACTCTCAACTTTGTATTCCGCCATTCCAGAGCTCAGCCCACGTTCGTTGTGAAAATATACGGTAAGATCCAATCATCACCGTGACGCCAACTCTACTCCATGCTGCCCACACCCTGCTATTAGTCTATACTAGCCGTGCACGAGAAGGGTCCTGGTGAAGGTCGAGTCTTGCCGTTGGAGGAGGGACGCTCAGTCTGGAGGAGCGTGGGGCAAACCCGGCGAGTGGGGCAATGGGGTTGAAGGCCGGACGATCCCGCCCATACTGTCATAAAACGGCACGGTAATATCCAAGCACCGTGGCACCACGTGCAGTGATGATGATGTTGTTACTATTAATATCAGGTATCACATTTCGTACCTGGTACTTGTAGCTCTTTTCCCTGAAATCTATCCCGCGGTCACAAGTATCCTCCATCCACTCCTGGCCACGCTGCTGCGAGCTGTATACCACCAGGACCACGGATATAGGGTACTGGTGGAGGCCGAGACTTGATCTTATAGCGTCATTTGGAATGAATGGGGTCGCTCAGCCGGAAGGGGTCCGGGGCAAAGCCAGCGAGTGGAACCGTAGGTAGGTTCAAAGGCCGAGCGGCTCCAGTGCTGCGAAAATATCCTCAAGCAACGCCGTTATTTTATTGTCCACCGCTGTCCACACTCTGCCCACACTGCTGCTGCGTGCTGTATGATACCAGGTATCCACGAGTTCTCGCGAACATCGTGGCTTGGTTTGCGGATCGCCCTCCGGAGGAGGGTTGGAAGGAGCCAGGTGCAAACCCGGGGAGTGATTGAATTATTATATGGGGTCGAAGGTCGAACGGCTCCTGCCTTTTTTCGCCGTCTGTTTTACTCTCAGCAGCTCGACGCACGACACATGCCGTGCCTGCAGCCCCTTACCCGTTCGGATCTATCTATATCTATCTACAGGTGTTTGCACAGACATGCGGATCTAATTTCCGTGTAATTTACAGCAGTTACACATCCCAGGCACCTACTCAGTTATCCGTACATAAGAACTTATATACTCGGAGTATATAGCAGAACATCAGCTCGATGCACGACAAGTACACGCAGCCTGTTGTCATAGACTAGACTAGACTATATCTTCGCACCCGGTGTTAATCGAGGCAGTTGCAATATGACAAATCTGCCATTTAAGACTTAAATATAAGGATCATTTTTATATGAACATAAAAACAAAACGGTTCTTATATTTATATTTACAACCAGAATGGGCATCAACCTGCTGAGTGCCGGCTTGCAGTCCGTAAACTTTCGTCGCCCTCCACCTCAAAGTATGTGTGCCCACCTGCACTTTCAGTCATTCTCCTTTGCTCCAACCACAATACTATCCAGTGCAGTCCTACTGCTCTGTACCGTGAGGCCGCAGGTGCTAGCCGCATTCTGTTTTTTTTGCTGAATTCTTGCATCCCCTAACCCCTAACATGAATGCCTTCCAACAAAAATGAAGTCCTACTCCTCCACATCCCACATTTGCTCCGCGCGCTCCGCGCCTTCTGGTTTGCACCTTGCACTGCCTTGCCTTTTGAAGAGCACCTGATCTTCAGAGAAGCCATACCGCTAGCGTCTGCTGCTGTCTCCAGCGAGCTACAACGAGACCGCCTTGGGTTGGAGGAAAGGAGATAACGCCAACATATATATTTTAGGGCTTGTGGGAAGTGGGAAGTGGAAATTCTTGGAGCTCTGCTCATAATCGACGAGTTTAGAGTTGAGACTTAAGGACTTACCAGGTATAGCAGTACCAGGTACAGCGGACCAGGTACCTGGTATTGCGCAAAAGGCACCGTGCAGACCAGCTGGTGCAAACCATGCGACTCCTCCGATGTGTGCTGGCGCTGGCTGGCGTGACAGCAGCTGGAGCAATTAAGGCCCCTGCCATCCAAATGGACGTCAAGGGAGGAGAAACAAGGTCAGCTGAAGCCTTCGTACTTGGACGAGTACAAACTGCTGTAGTTCTGGGTACACGGCATTAGTAAGCGTACAGAGCCAACAGACAGTGCAGTAGTATCGTACTTGATGAGGCCTTTGCGTTACCAGGTAGGTACAGCACGTAATGTACAACTGCAGAAACGTGCCTGTGCCATAGCAGCAGGGGTGCATTACGAGTATTCATTCCAGGCGCTTGTTGTACTCGTGATGCAAACAACCAGCTACGCACGAAGCACAAAGCACGAAAGCACCAAGCACGAAAGCACCAAGCACGAAAGCACCGAGCACCAAGCACCAAGTTACTAATAATAGCAGACTAACCTGACGAGAGCGTTTGACTAATACCGCGCTCAAGGAATACGAGTATGTAGCGGACAACAGTTGATTGGGTCTTCGCGTATCCTGCGGTACCTTGTACCTGCTACTGTATGTACCTGGTGTACAATCCTGGGCAGCACCTATTTGCATCGTCGGTGTGAGGAAAAACAAGACGAAACGCTAAACGCCCGTTGTCTAGACTAATTGGCTTGAGGCCTGCTGCCTTTCGGCAGGCCGGTTATTTCGGGGAAAACGCATACGAAACACACGGCGGAGCCACGGGACCGCCCTTGCCGACCTCGAGCCCCCCAAGGGGTTGGGGTTAGGGGTAGGGTTAGATGGTTAGAATCGGGTTGGGTATGGGCCGACGTGCAAGATAAAAATGGACTAAAAGGGTGACCCCTCCCATTTTGAAAAAACTCACCCACATAGACTTACTTAATTTGTCTTTCTCAGGGATTGGCCATCCCTGGCCTCTCAGAGCTCCAACTTCCATACGATATTACTTGCGGAACCTTTCCAGCTTTTCTTTGCTTTCCAGCTTCGTTCGATATACGAAACGCCAATAGTACATACCGGTACTACTACACCAGGTTTGTACGTACCATCAGATACTACGCTGTTGGATCACATGCACGCCCAGCTCAGATCAATCCGGCTATATATGGCCCAGGGCAGCGTAGCGCCGTGCGGAGCCATGCGGTGCGGTGCCGTGCCCTTCGCTGCGGTGCTGTGTCGCTGCGCTGTGTGCTTTCTTTCGAACATAGAGCAGTACCGGGGATAATGCGTGTGTTGTTGTGTACGGAGTACTACTCTTCCTCTTTTTTCTTTTTCTTTAGACACTATGTGTTTGATCTTTCACGGCCCCCTGTTTTTCCCCCACGCAAATTACCCCCGTACTGCCGATCAGAACGTAACACCGGTAACAAAAGCACACAGCACAGCTGAGCACAACAGGGCAATTTGCTCTGCACAAGCAGCTCTTGGCATTATCAAATCGCTGTTCGCACCAAATCGTGGGCCTCTTCTTTCTGCCCCCTTTACATAGTCTATGTTTTTGGTTGCATTCTTCCTTGCCTTGCGCGAGCGTAGCGGGCGGCGTCAGCCGCCCGCGGAGCGGAGCCCTTGTAGTATATTACAAGTACCAACAACGCAGCTTGCAAAGATGAGTATTGACCCGAAATTCGTCGAATTCACGGCTGACGTCCTAGAAATATTTTTATAAAAGGGTGTGCAGCCATTTTTTTTCACACCGATAATGCAAATAGGGATTGCCACGAGCCCCGCCCTCGTATCGTGCGATTGTCAGGCGCCTGGTGTCTTGGTGTATAACACCGCTAGATACGCAACGTACAAAGCTAGACTAGAGACAACTGGTAGCTTGGTTGGTGTTGCTTTTGGTTGGGTAAGAGTTGGTAGTTTCGAACCCGCACACCGGACATAAAGACGTGTTGGGCTTCTTGCCCTGTGTGCCGCCAATGGGAGTCGCGTCCTGCGGGGCAGTGATGTCTAGAAAGGAAAACCCTCCCTGGACACTCTGCTCCCCCGGGAGTTTATTGGTAGGAGACTACTATTTATAACATCCCGGGACTCTTGTAGTAGGCTAAGTCTACGGTTGTATATACGTGTTCGTAGATAATACAGTTTAAGTTTACCAAGCTGTATGCAGGAGATTATGGCAGTGGTCAGTGCCTGGTGTGCTATCGATGGTTAGATTGTTCGAGTTTATGTGAAAACAACAACAACAACAACAACAACAACAACAACAACAACAACAACAACAACAACAACAACAACAACAACATATACCCATCATAGTTCGCAGGCGGAGCCGCCGTTTTTTATTCTGCGGATCTTTACCGCCTCTGACCACCTTTCCGTGCGGTTTATCCGCCGAACATGCCTCCGCCTCGCCGGCAACCGCCGCCGTTGCGGGTCCACCCCAGCGCCTGCGCGAGGTCTCGACGTCAGAATCTACGACGCGATCTCCGAAAACCCCTGCTCTGTGATTGGTTTTGCGCATGGTCTATCGACAGGGTTTGCACCTTGGCGTTGCTTTTTCCTTTACGTCCTCTTTGACCCCCGATCCCCGGGAAACGTCGGCTATCCTACCGGTGCCTCCATTGTGGGGGCCTCGCCGGCCAGCTCTGTGCTCAGATATGGGATATGATTGGAACGTCCCTAACGCGTATGCCACCCAGGCTTCGTAGACAACTACGGGTACCAGGTATCTCGTACCAGGTACCAACGATCAGGTATCAATCTCGATTCGATCTTTCTGCGGAGCTATACGTTAGTAGGTACAGCAGCAGCTGGCATGTAAGACGTCTCCGAAGCAAAGTATGATATGTAAACCAGCTGCTGTTGTTGAACCCTCCTACGGATCTGCGCATGTACAGGAGCAGTCGTAGACAGTCGCAGCAGATCACCAGCAGACTGTTTTCGGAGTTTCCACAAAAAATTGCTTTTTCCAGGTGGGGAAATTTTTCTTGCTGTTTTTTTTCTTTTCGGTTTTGGTATTTGCTCCGAGTACGTGGTACGTATTGTATGACAGAAGAAGATGGTGGGTTTGTACATCTCCCGAGCAGTATGCGGAGCTACGACAACATCAAGTAGCTTGAACAGCAGGCATGCATGTGTCGAGGAGTGGCCGAATATACGTATCATACGAGCATCAGTATAGCGGTTATTCTTGGCGGGCAGAGTAGAGTGTGGAGCGCACACATCAACTCTTGGCATTGACTCTAACCTCCATACGCTACATATGATACAACATCGCATCGCAGCGCTGTTATCAATGCGGGCATCACGCGAGCCGGCGACCGGCGGCCGTCCAGGCCGCCGGCGAAGCCCAGCGTAACACCTACAGGAATACACAAGGCTAGACTAGATACTACTGCTCACGAGTGTTGAGTGTGAGTAAGATGTGACGTAAAATGTGAGATGTGAGATGAGACTAGACTATGGTCCGTGCGGGATTGTTTGGCCAGTTTGGTTTCGTCTAAGAAGTATTTAAATACGATGAATTTCAAGATACCACGACCACAGAGGTGTAGTCACTACAATATTCACTACAATAGTCAATAGTCACTACAATAGTCACTATAATAGTCAATAGTCAATAGTCACTAGTAGTCACTACAATAGTCACTAATAGTCACTACAACAGTCACTAGTAGTCACTAGAATAGGGCTGAGCCAACACTCAGTGTGTTGGCCCTTTTCTTTTTAATCGCCAACTCTATACGATAGTCAAGAAAGTTACACCAACTGTGAAGTCAAGTGAGTTACAGGTTGTCAAAGGCTAAGTCAGCTAGTTTCACTAAATCGCGAATATCTCGGCAAAAAATATTTTAATAATACAGAAACGTGAGGTCTGCCGATCGCCGAAAGTATTCGTTTGGTGATTTTTTCTTTCTTTTGGATATATAGGCTTTCTCATTGAAACTGTCCATTACGTCTTCGGGTCGATTTTGTGCCTCTTTGTTCGTAATTTTTTGTCTTTTTCTCCTCGTAAAACTATTTTAAAAAAATCAGGTTTGGGGAAAAAGCAAGAGCCACCGAACTCCGTGGTGTAACTCGTCTTGCGAAAAGTACACCACCCACCCCGTTGAGATATACCTGGTCAGTTTACAGTAGTCAATTGCAGAGGCTGCTGGTCAGTCTACTGTAGTCTACCGCGGAGGCTGCTGCCGTCGAAGTTAGAATATAGAATATAGAATACAGAGACTACTGTAGTATATTGCACAGGCTACCGTAGAGGCTACTGGAGTCTACTGTGTAGAGGCAAGTTTAGTCTTGTCACCACTGTAAAGCAAATGTGCGAGAGTTTTTTACGGCTCGGGTCGCTTCTCGATCGGGTCACTTTTCGGTCGACCGAGCCGTCACATTTAAGCACCTCGTGCCCCGACCCGACCCGACCGGACCCGACCCGTGAAATTTCGATTACAGTAGGGGTCCCGGTTTAGCGGTTCCCTGTTTAGCGGTTGGACCCGATTTAGCGGTTCAAAATTCTGCTGACACCGCGGTACCCCGCTTTAGCGGTTGTACAACCGCTAAATCGGATTGTTACCGGTTTAGCGGTTGTTTGGGGTCATTTCGGCTGGAATAGCGGTTGTGTACATACCCCGGGGAACGACGGGTCACTTTCTGCTGCAAACCTCGCCGGCACTCACACACACTTTCACAGCAGTATTCAAACGGCCTACCCACTGCGGTTCGCAGCTACCCGTTCAGAACCATGCCGTGCGCGGCGTTAGAATTCTGCAAGTTTCCGCACATGACACCGGGTGCAACCGATGCACTTAGTGTCGGCGTCCGACTGGCGATAGAGGGGGGCGGCGTGCAAGACAAGGAGATGTGCGAGATACTGACCCATCTCGACATCACCCCTGGCAAGCCTGCCCACCCGGCAGCCATCGAAGCGGTTCGGGAGTGGGCAGAGTTGGAGGAGCAGGAAGAGATCGCCGAAGCTCTGATGCAAGATGCGAAGGACTCGATTCTTAACGTGGTGAACGACACCTGCGGCAAGGACAAAGGTCCTTCTGAAGACGAGCTAGACGAGGGGTTCGAGAGTCCGGAAGAAGTTTCCTTGATGGCGCCACCGCCGTACTCGGAAATCTCGTCGCTTTTTGGGCAGCTAGAGCAGTACGCAGAGTCGTGTGGTATATCAGAGGCAGGGTGCTATCTTCGCAAGGCGAAGATGTCCTTTCTCGCAGCGCATGCCTCTAGGCCAGCAAGGCAGACGGATATCCGCGCCATGTTTTCTAAGACGTAGTCGAGTGTACAGCAGTACTCTCCGAGGTTCCTGTAGAGTACGAAGTGTGAAGTACGAGTACACCACACTTTTTTTGTTTTGTGTTTCCTTAGAGTGTTTCAAGTCCAAACTCCGGGGCACACGCTGCGGTTTGTAGCAAGACGAGCAGGAGCGTACAGCAGTAGAAGGGGGGTTCCAGCAGGTGTTATGTGCACGTACAGTATGTTACCCGGATGCGGGTACACACAGGTGGTGGTTCTCTTCGCGATGCTTGATACGTTTCACCTAAGTTTTAATGTCTATCCCGCACTACCGCTGCTGTATTCGTACTACTGGTCCCGCGGCAATCATGCTGTACTGCTATATTCAGCAGCCACATATGACGCTATCTAGTTTTGATCGCAATGGCAACGCTACTTTCATTCCCAGTATATGGGCTTTTACCCGGTTTAGCGGTTGTAAACCGCTAAATTGGGACCCAGAATAGCGGTTATTAACCGCTAAACCGGTTTACCGGGCGGTCCCGGTTTAGCGGTTATTTCGCCCTTTGGCACTAGGGACCGCTAAACCGGGACCCCTACTGTACCTCCTGGCGCCGCCCGACTCGACCAGCGAGTTTTCGGAAACTTATGACCCGTGAAACGCCCTTGAATATGCCAGGAGACAGCACTTCCTTGCTCCCGCTGATCCCAGCCATACCGGCGAGACACGTACTACGACACCGGTACTTTTGTTTTGTTCAAATCGTTCCTGAAGGGCGAGGCTTCTTAACCAAAAATGGTGGCAGTATTTTCGGTAACAATAGAGTGTTTGCGAAAATACGTTTCTAAAAATTTACTTGCCTTCCGCTAAAAAAATTGAATTGCCTTCCCACCGAGTTTTTGGTGTGTTTGCGCTAGCGGTAAACAAAATCCTGCAGGCGACGCCTCCGAAATTTAGTAGGGAAACGGGGATGTGCGCGATTGTAATATACGTACGAGTACAGCAGCAGCAGTACGAGTACTCGTAGTATTATACGATATACGAGTACTCGTTGTACGTACTCCAGTCTCGAGCCTCTCGTTTCAGGTGCAGCAGTACCTGGAACACGGTACATGCAAGCACCCAACAGACTACAAATCAGAGGTATGGCGGTCTGTCTCGCGCGTAAAAAACTCCTTGTGAGCAGAGACTACCTCATTACACGTGCTACAAGCAGAGCAACGCCTTCCTCATGCGACGGAAGGGAAGGCGAAGCGCAGTTTCCCCATGGAACGTGGACCTGTCATTGCGAAGCACCACCCTGCGAAGAATCCGCAGTGAACGCAGCGGTTTAGGGCAGAGGAGTTTCCGCTCCTCTGCCCTAAACCAAAAGTCATGTCACGCTTCAGTCGCGGTGATGTTGGAGAAGCGCGGTGGCTGCTGTCGCACAGATGGACCGATACGAGTCCTATCTTGCCAGATGCGGCACACGATAGCCGCAATCAAGGCGCGTGGTGTCGCTCTCTGCGTTGAGGCTCCTCTCCGCGTGCGTGCGTTCGACTCCGCCAGCTGCGAGAAGTTCACCACAGCTTGCAGCAAGCGCTGAACCCTTGGTCACGGACGCAGAGGGCAGCAACAGACGGTTCATCACCGGCCTGCTGCATATCTCTGATGTTACGCCTGCGCGTCGTGCTGAGGGTACTACCCTCTCAATCCTCCGTGCGTTCGTATTAGTAGCTTGTGTTGTGTCGTGACAACAGCGTGGTGCTTCAAACTGGTTCTGCTTAGGGCGCTATAGACCCTTGCAGAGGCGTTCTGCCTCGGACAAATGCTCGGTGTGTTGTAGGCCAATGAAACAGAGAGACAAAAGTTACCGTAACTTTTGATCAAAACCTACCTTCGACAAAGTACATTTTTGCCTTTTTTAAAATAATTTACCGCAAATATTGCCTTCGGGACAATTTTTGAAGAAGTAAATTTCTAAAAACGTACTTTCGCAAACACTCTAATATACTTTGTTTTTTTCCTTGGTATTGCACTTCTTTTTTGGTATTGCAATGTCATTTGGTTTTATTCCTTGGTATTTCAACACCATTTGGTTATATTCCTTAGTGTTGCAATGCCGTATTTTTTTTTTCCTTGGTATTGCATGCAATACCATGGAATTCTTGATCGGGTTGCACTTCATTTTTTTCTCAAATTTGGGTTTGAGTGGGATATTGAGCGCCCCTAGTGACCTAATCAGGAGCCTCAGAAAGAAAAGGGTGCACCTTCATTATTAGGTACCAGATGTACCGTAGCATGCGTCCAGACTTGTCGCACAGACTTGTCTCAAACAATCCTTCCTGCTTCTGCTTGCTACGCTCATCCCACCCAGACTTGAGCCCTCCAATATACGAGGTATAGGTCTATATAAAATCTTTCGTTGGTGTCAGGGATTTGGTCAGGAGTTTTTTTTTCGTCTCGGCCGAAGTATGCAATTCGCGGAACTGGAATTCTCGGTCGAATATAGCTTCGTTCGAGCGCCGCCTTCGGGGGGCGGCTCCAACGCCCCTCGCCCTGCCGTGTCCGTTCCGCACATCGACGTGAACGCGGACGGACGCCGCGCGAGACAAGCGAGAAGTTGCAAAAATACCGCATGTCGAGGAGGAATTTCGGAGATTTCGGTTGAATCTTAATGACTGCAACGCCTGGATGATTTACAAAATTGGCATCATTTCCAAACGGTACTTGATAATGTTTGGAATTTTGCGGTAGCATAGTCTCGAGCGTTAGTTTCTTTGATGCACTTTTTTACTAGTTCGTTTGGTTTCTTGCTCGGCCTTTTTATTGCTTTTGTTTCTGCTCGTTTTGCCAGCTGGGAATTCAATTTTTTAGTGTGGGTTCACCTAAAACGTGACACAAGTTACCGACGATATCCAGCAACTTAGTGACACAAATTACCGACGGCAAGACGTTTCGTGACAAAATAACTCCCAAATCATGATTATTTTCACGTAACAGAATCTCGAGACAAAACCAAGCAGGTAGAGCCATCTCTTCGGCCTTTGGCCTTGGCTTTAGCACGGCCGCTGACACTCCAGGCAGCCTCTGCTGTAGGCATGAACGAGTGCGGTTGATTCGCAGCGAACTATCCCGCTGTGCTCTCTTCTATGTGGCCATTGCCCATGCCATTTCATGTCACCTTCCTTCTGTTTTGAGCTCGTCGTCGTACGGTTGAGGTACGAGGAAACCCGTACGTACTGGGTGAGAACAGCAGTATGTACGACGAGCATGAACGCCAACTGACGACATTGGCAAGCACACAACATCAGGTGTAGCAGCAGTAGCCGAAGGGCGAAACTTCTAGCACATACTGCAGCAACTAGTAGCAACCAGAACCACAGCAGACAGCTCAAAGTGCAGTACGAGTGCCGTTGGCAAGTTCAGTCGTACACGCATCACTCTGTCCAATAGATAACAACCGTTTTATGCTAATATTGATGAAGAAAAAAATATTGCATTTCCTGTAAGAATGATACGTCGTACGAGCGGACGTTCTGGTGTGCTGCTGCCGTGAGACCATCGAGCACACCGCATGTTTTACATAAACAAAAGCGAACAAGAGGCAGGGCACAGGGGCCCCCAACACAGAGACACGTGACAACCACGGCCAGCTGTCCATCGCGTAATTGGCCGGTAGTCCGTGCTTCGGTGGGTGTAATGGAAGTCGTTCGTAGTACTGCTGTAGACCGTCGAAAAACCACGACATCCCGTTCTGGTGGCAGACTCGCCAGTAGACTCCCCAAAATGTATTTTTCTTTTCTTTTTCTCGGCCCCATGCACCCATTTTATTTCCTTTCTCGTCTTTGTTCTTTGTTTCTCTTTTCCAATTGACTTGCGTCTGTTGTGCGTATGCGTAGTGATAGATACCACGTGTAATATATACGTGGTAGTCTTTCTTGGGTGGCAAGCGGTATAGTCGGTTTTTCCAGGCGCGAGTAATGAGACGTATGCACCGGTATGGACCTGGCACATCGTAGACTGACTCCCGATTTCACTTTTATATGTTTCTGGTGGAGGCATGAATTGCGTCAGCTGTGATTTATGCCTGTACCACCTTGTTGTTTGTGTTTTTCCCTAGGGTATTCCTCAGCTCCAGAGTGACTGTAGCCTGTCCTGTGACCACGGACTTGGGTTATGCGAGTTAATGTGAGAACAACAACAACAACAACAACAACAACTGAAATATTGCCTGTTTCTTGACCTTTCAGCTGCTTCCGGCAAATTTGGTTTTTCTGCCAACACGATTGTGAACTCTTTCGCGATTTTTTCTTCCTTTTTGTCTAGTAAGTTGAACTTCCTACCATTTGCCGCTGATTTGCCGCCTGTGCATTAGTTGCGGAACGGTCCAGCTTTAGCTTTTCTTTGATTCCCACCATTTGTTTTGTACTTGACGAAGCTTCATCGGCTGAGATCTCGGCTTGGCTCATCAGCTCCACACCGCCCAACACCCCATCGCAGCGCTATAGCTCACAGCAACGAAGCGCCGTGCAGTGCCCTGCGATGCCCCGCTATGCTTTGCCGTGCTCTGCCGTCGCGGTCGTTCGTTATTCATGATATCTAAAACTCCGCGTACGCTGATATTTAGGTATTTGGCGCTTTATTCTATATCGCGTCAACCATCGAAATATCATACAATATGGGGGAGAGAATGTAATCTCTATGCAAATATCCTGTTTTGTTTTAATCAATTGTCAGCCGGCCGCCCCGGTGGTCTAGTGGTTTTACCCTCGAATACTACTAACGTTTGGTTGTCCTTGAGTTCGACACCCACCACGATGAGATTAGACTTTATTTGCAAAAATGCAAAAAAAAAAAAAAAGGGATCAACTGCTGAGAGCGCCTAGCAGCGTGGGTAGGTACAATTCGACGCGAGTCGACGAGGGAAGAAAATGCTGGATTCTCCTCGCGGTAAAAATGAAGGCACGTGCCGAAGTGGGGAGGGAGGAGGAGGGCCCGCTATGTGACCCCGGATGATCTGAGTTAGTTACTACTGGGAGGGAGCGCGAGAGTGGTGCGGGGATAAATGGAATGAAGAAAAAAAAATGTCGCAAAGGTATAGTATTATTACTACCAGTAAATAATATGCCAGTCTCTAGGAAATACGCACGGCACTATCAGCAGTCGTCATGGTAGAGACTCCGGATATTATGTATCGAGCGGACGCGTCCGGTTTCGACAACGTGAAAGCACCCACGAAGCAAAGACAGCAGACACACATATCCCGCCTTCCCGAGAAAAAACAGAGAAGAAGCGCTACGCCAACCTCCCGTACGAGCAAAGCCACCCCCGCACCCAGCTTAGACAACGCCGCCGCAACGAGAGATCGCCCTCCTCTTCTCCGTTTTCCTCCTCGCCCGCGACCACGCAGACCAATCAATGCGACAGCCTTCACGTAACAAACAAAGCAATCTTCTTCCAAAACCTCGCCGGCTGACATGGCCCCATGTCGACATTTGATGCAAACCGACTTTGCATCCTGTCGACTTCGAACCTCCATTGCCACGGTACAGCAGTACAGTCTCTTCATCAATGCCAAGGCCTCTTTCGTTTCGCCTAGAGGCGACGCAGGTTCTCAATAATACTCTTTTCGGTATTTTTGTTTGATAGACGCCAACTTTTACTTGACGGCGCATTTAACATAGTTTGTTTCGCCCATCCTTGCCTTCTTTGTTGTATAATATTACGTTTTTCTTCTGTCAAAGAATGACTTTCCTATGTTCTTATTAAACTCTTGGCATTACTTTAAAGTTCAATGCATGCCAAATCGGACAGCTTCACCTTAAGTTGTCGAAGTGCTGCCCTGCCCTACCCGAAGCATGCCGGCGCCCATGCGGAGCCCTTGTATATATTTACTTTTTTTCAAGTACGTCAGCTGTAAGTTCGATCAACTTATGGGTCGATAGTCATCTTTGCAAACTGCGTGCTGATTTTATTTTTAATTATTGTAAATACGTCAGCTGTGAGTTCGACAAATTTAGGGTACTAGGAGTGCCACCCGCCGGGACTCACCACGAAACGGGTACCCGCCAAATTCTTGATGTCGGACTCGTACTCGCCACCGGGTAGCCTGGCTTTCAGGGAATCGGAACCGGGTCTGCCCGGGTACCCGGGTACCCGGACAACATATCGCCCCGTTTAAAAAAGCAGGCCTGACAAGTGGGTGATAGGGCGTAATTCGATTGAATTTGGCGGAGAGAACTACAAGCGTCAAACGGTACCAGTCTTTGCATTCTACCAGGATTCTCCCTCCGTTTTGGATTGAATTGCCGTTGCTATTGGAATACCAGGTATGTTGTTGGAATATGTTCTTCGGAGGATTAACCCTAAACAAACTCGGTACGTTTCAACCCATTATCCCGGAAGAATACTTGTACGTATGTATGTACTTCGCATATGTATGTATGTATGTATGTATGTATGTATGTATGCACCAGTGCTTGAGTTCAAGCGTTGTGCTTGTTGAAATGTTTTTTTTTTTGGGTGTTTGAAAGGTGTCTGGAGGTGATTATGAGGCATGCTGACCACGGGGACAGGTTGCCTTATGAAGAAGTTATGAACGGGTACCCGGGTACCGGTGCCCGACCCGAGATACTCTTGATCATGGATGGCCGTCGTAGCTGCATATGCGTAATAGCTGGTATGTATTGTGAGAGTATTGCGCTGGATCGTTTGCTGTGTGTTTTTGAAGGGCTTTAGGCATGCTGACGACGGGGACACGTTGCTAAACGGGTACCCGGGTACTCGGGTACCCTGCCCGAAAGTCCCGGCGGGTTTTGGGTCTGACCCCGGTAGGACCCGCCCGGGTAAACCCGCCATGTACCCGGGTCCGACACGAACGGGTGGCACCCTTAGTCGATACTCATCGTTGCAAGCTGCGTGACACTTGTGCATGGGTACAGTAGGGTACCCGATTCAAGAGCCCCTCGGAACAGGCCATATTTACCGCTCCTATCTCCGTTCCGCTCTCATGTATCTCCGATTGGGTACCATATATGTTTTAGTATAGGTTCTAGTATAGGAGTAACAAGGCGTGACAAGCCGATTTGACCGCTCTTTTCTCCGTTTCCTTTTCTAATGGACGCTTTTAGATCGGGTACCCACCCCGCTGTATACAAATAGGCGCAGGCAAAATTCGCACCAGGCACCCTGTTCCCACGCCGGCCAACGTTTGTTATTTTTCGAATCCGTATGTGGTGATTTACAAGCTACTCGCCGCTTCTTCCTTTCCAACCCTTTTGCGCAATTCTTCAACTGCACCCTCGACTACTGTGATAGGTGCTTCCCAAGCTTTTTGCTCAACTTTTGTACGAGTACTATTGTATTCCGTACCGGTATGTTTTATCACAGTTTGCATTGATGTGCAGCGCAGATATCTGTCGGGCAGCCATCCAATACTTTAGCCGAACACATGAGTGGAATCTACAATATACCCTCGACCAATTATTTACCAAGCCTTTTGCCCAGCCGTTACCCTTGAGTCATCACTACCAAGCCTTTTGCCCAACTGTTACTATCGAGTAATTTCTTACCGAGCCCTTTGCGCAACTGTTATCCTCAACCTCTTCCTTATATCGTATAGTTCTATCGTATAGTTCTATCGTATAGCCTTTTGCACAACGGTTGTTTTTTGTGGTTCGTGTTTTATGACCGTTTTATGTTTTGTGTTTTATTTGATGTGCCTTGCAGATGTCTGTCGGACTCCATCAGAGCGGGAGAGGATACGAGCTTCAAGTACAGAGCCGTTGTCGACACCACGTGAGTAACAAGTGGCGCTTATTGCATCGCCCACATAAAGAGCGACCGGTTCGAGACATATCGCGCAGAATGGTGACACAGGGGTAAGGGAAATATTTACCGTTTGCAGCGTCCGCGACACGAACCAGCCCAAGCTGCTGATGTGGGGGGGGTGTCCTATATATCTGCATATCACGAGCTGTTGGCGGAAGCAGCGGCAGCAAGCAGCAGCAGCAGCAGCAGCAGCAGCAGTAACAACAAACGTGTACCAGATATCCAGCAGCAGAGCAGCAGCAGCAGCAGCGGCAGCAGCAGCAGCAGCAGCAGCAGCGCTCACGCAGCACAGCAGGTAGCACAGCAGGTAGCGTTCATGTTTGTGAATATGGCTGGATTACTAATACCGGTATTTATTCCTGGTTAGTGTTCGCAACGTGAGGAACTGCAAGGTAAACACTCTGGATGTACCCGGATATCTGCCCGTGTATTAATAGCATTACCAGGTCGGTACCCAGTGTGCTCTTGTGCCCCAGAGTATATACAGTAGTGGTCCCTGTATAGCGCCGGTTGAATAGTGCCGGATGCCCGCTATAGTGCCTATTAAATCGCTTGACACGGGTGGGTACAACCAGTAACGATAGTATGCAGAGTAGTACAGTACTTGCCGCTATAGCGCCGGTATTTCCTTCTATAGTGCACACACCGGCACAATAGAGGGACCTGTTCTTTACCCTACTAAGCACACCCTTGAAATACTCTTAACTTGAAACAGGGCTGGCGTGTTGAGCAAGGTAAAAGTGCTCAAATGGTAAACTGCATCACCATTATTAAGAGTACACCACATGGGACAGATCGTGATGTAGCTCAAGCGGATTGTATAGATGAAGGATCTGTCCGCCCTGAACGACACAGATCATATAGATCATCAACAGGGGATCTGACCTGTCTATGGTTTGAAATGCGTCAACCTCTTGTTTCAGGGGCGGCGTGACGAGCAAGGTAAAAGTGACCTTGAGGCAACCCAATGGGAAAATGCATCACGCCGACTTGACCGAGAAGGGACAAGAGCACGTCGTGGACAAAGGGTCAGGGGGGGGGACGTGCAGGGTTTGCTTTCAGAATATGGGTCGGAAGGGGACATCAACAAGAGTCGAGGTAAGCGACACTATCGAGACTATCGCTGGCCCGTTAGATATCTTGAATTTTATACAATGACGACTAGCATGCAAGAACGGGAGGAGGTGGGGGACGTGCAAGATGTGCTTCCAGAATGCGGGTCGCACAGGAACATGAAGAAGAATAGAAGTAATCGAGTTGCACAGTTATTATTTGGATTGTTAATGGCCCCTTCTTGCCAAGAGTATAGTACCTAAAGGACGGCTGTCATACTATTAATAAAAGGGGAAGAGGGGGGGGCGTGCGTGGTGTGCTTCCGGAATATGGGTCGGAAGGGACCATTAACAAGAGTAGAGGTGAGTAAGTTAACCTGCACACTCGGACTATGTATCCCGTTTTATAACTTGATTGGAGTACGAAAATGACGACTACCATACAAGAACGGGGAGGGGGAGGGGCGTGCAGGGTGTCCTTCCAGAATGTGGGTGTGAAGGAAACATGAGCAAGAGTAGAGGTAAGTCAGCGACAGGCTTCTTAGATTATTATTGCTCTAGCGCCCGTTGTGACTCGATCACATTAGCGTCTAGAGGGAGAAAAAAGGACAAGAACAAAGAAGAATGCTTCTGGTTCCAAAGGGGCGAGGGCAGAGAAAATTTGCAGGGCATGCTTCCAGAGTATTGGTCGCACGGGAACACCAACAAGCGTAGAGGCGAGCATGTCGCACACTTCGACTATACCATGGTATAGTGATGATATTACTCGTGACGGTTTTCAAAGCAGTTTTCCTACCTTAAAGCGGTAAAAGCGGGGGTGCAGTTCTGAAACGGTTCTCACCCCGTGTGTGGCCTGATTTTTTGTTAAGGTGTGGTGCTCGGTTTTAGAGCGTCCATCTTCTCGTCCATAATAATAATAAGACATGACAAGCTTGACCCTTTTAGCAGCTTTTAGCACCGCCCTCCTGACATAGGGACAAAACACTTGGAGTCAGACTAGTATACTTTTTGATTGGTTGGAAGTGGGTTAAGAGCGGTCTAATTGGCTTGTCACGCCTTGTAGCGCCCATACTAAACTCTACATGATACCCGATCTCAGGCAAGAGCAGCGCGGAGATAAGAGCGGTAACACTGGGCTGTTCCGAGGGGCTCTTAAATCGAGTACCTCGCTGTATGGAGGAAGACAACCACCAAATTAACGGCGACTGCAGTGCCGACTGTCCACACGATCCATTGCTGGCTTAGGGGCTGGCACCTCTACTCTACTCTAGTCCACCTCTATAGCAGTTCACCTCTAGTCTAGTCCACCTCTAGTCCAGTCCACCTCTAGTCTAATCCACCTCTACAGCACTCTCCGCTGTATCCGAGCTATACGCTATACGCTATAAGCTATAAGCTATTAGCTGTAAGGAGGTATATATAAGCTATAGCTATAAGCTACAAGTTCTAAGGAGCTGTAAGCTATACGAAGCTATATGACGCACACAGCATCATGCGTGTAGTATTCCTGCGCGCTGACACTGCTATGATAGTAGGTATTGATTGCTGTGCTCGACACGGATGCATTTTGTATTTTCATATTTTTCGCATTTTTGTTTTTGCCTGTTCAGTTGGTGGAGACGACCGTGCCCTCGCCAGAAGGTCCGAGACCTAACATTGCTCAGCATCTGCGCCCGGTGGACGAGCTTCTTCAACATGCTAAGGTACGCTATGCTACTGTAAGAGGGTTTTGAAGGGTGGCATATACTCGGAGAGTACTTGGGTAGCACTCGGGTATATCTCGGTTAGCGCTCGGGTATACACCCGAGTTTTACACCGAGTTAAAGTTACGCAACGAGATTTTGTGCCCGGGTACTGCACAGTATAGGGTGTACACCGTGCTAAACATACCCTTTGATGGTACATGTCATTTGACGCGTGCTAGGAAGGGCACTCTAGCACTTTCTGGGCCAAACTGTTTCCTAAAGTACCTATTTAATACAGTACGTAGACTACTACAATACGATATTGTATCATCGTATTGTAGTACTACAATAGTCAACTACTGTATTTAATATCTCGTAATTATGATTACACTACCGACTACCGTACCCAATGTTGGTGCATTTGCAAACTACAGTATTCTTCGCTGTATACCTAGGGCATGTGATTGCTCGTACAGTTATATACACTAGCAGGTATGGTATTTTATTACAGTACAGTAAGAGTTAGGGTTCGGTATGAGCCTCCTGAACGGGCAGGAGCTGAACAAAACTTGCCTGTACCAGCACACGTCCAGCACACGTGATTTTGGTTTGCTGGTTTATCGATTTTTGATGGTTTAGATGGTTTCAGAAGTTGATGGTTTGAGGGATTGGTAGATTGGGTTTGGTTGTTTGGTTCTGCTTTGTGCTGTTTGGTGGTTTCGTGGATTGGCGGTTGAAATGGAATTATTTTTGTTTTTGAGACGAGATAGGAAAATATTGTGTCTAGTCTAAGTAATTAGTACTGTACTAGTACTGTGCTAGTACTGTATTAGTGGTGAGTTTTTGTTCGATTCGGTTACGGTTTCGCGGGCATTTTGCACGACGTGTCTAAAAGCCTGAAGATACGGCGGTCGGAGATATCAAATTTAAGAACACGTCGTTTTCGTGTGGATCTGTTGCGTGTTCGCTGGACGTACCTCAAAGTCTGAAGCTGCAGCTGTCAGAGCGGACCAGGTTGGAGAGCAGCATAATCTTTGATGACAAAGTGCTCCGTTACAAATTATCCACACGTCGGACAGCAGATTATTATTATTATTATTATTATTATTATTATTATTATTATTATTATTATTATTATTATTATTATTATTATTATTATTATTATTATTATTATTATTATTATTATTATTATTATTATTATTATTATTATTATTATTATTATTATTATTATTATTATTATTATTATTATTATTATTATTATTATTATTATTATTATTATTATTATTATTATTATTATTATTATTATTATTATTATTATTGTTATTGTTATTGTTATTGTTATTGTTATTGTTATTGTTATTGTTATTGTTATTATTATTTTTATTATTAGTATTATTTTTATTTTTTTTTTTCTCCACACACATCAACTTTCCAGCTTCTGGACAAGCCGTGGTCACAGGTGTCGTCCCTTCCCCCCCCCGGTTCTTAGCTTCAATTTTTCTCGCGCATGGGGTTCAGCAATCCTACTGCTCGTCGATTTTTCATCGAGTGTTGCTAACTCACGCTCTCGCGCTTTCCGCAAGTCAATTTGTGCACAAGAAAAAGCCCCCACAAATTTGTACGAGTATGCACTCGGGGGGATTCGAACTCACGAAACTGACCTATACCAGGCTCGAGGATAACCTGATACCCCACCGGGGCGACCGGCTAAATGATCTCTCCCTACCTGATGTAGATCTTTCTGGGAAGATCTGTATGGTCTAGCTCGTGTTTTCGGGTGGGAGCCGTACGGTCTGCATCATCTAGCAAATATTTCTAGGGTTGGATCTGCACTCGCTCTATGTACAGATCCTGCGTTATATGTCATAACGGCTGATACAGGATCTACTGCAGATGATCTATATGATATGTATGATCTACACGATCTACATGATCTACATGATCTATCTGATTTATATAATTTTCGTGATCTAGATCGTGATCTGTCCGGGGTGTGAAAACATCCAATGAATGTAAGGTGCTTTTGGTTCGGTTCTGTTTATCAATATTAATAGTATCCAACGAATAACTTTTTTTTTTAATCCTCCGGCGGATGGGGCAAAATGAAGCTAACAAGAAGTTATTTTTGTTCGGTTCTCTTTACGAATTATTTTTGATCGGTTCTGTTCGGTTCTGTTCGGTTCTGTTGGGTTCTGTTACATGTTCGCAGGAAGTATCTAAAAGTCTGAAGCTACAGCTGTCGGAGGGGGCGGAGTTCGAGAGCGAGAGGATCTCGGATGAGAACGTGCTTCGTTCTCGCATTAACAAGGTGGCCGCCTTTACCATCATCGTGCTCCTCTCCGTTAGTGGCTGGCAGCTGGCATTGCTCAACAGATTCTTCCGGTGAGGCTGCTAATCTACAGTAAATAACACTATTAATGATTCGTGTTTGTGATGCGAACGTTATCCTATCTAGACACTATTAATATGTTTGTGATGTGAACATGATCGTGTGTAGTGTGGTAGGAGGCACGAAGTGTTGTCTTCGCGTAGTACTATCACGGAGACTACTTGTTATTAGAATGAGGTCAGCACCAAACCAAAGAAGGACGAACAACAGTTTTTACACTTCAAGTTTTTTCGGCTTAATCCTATCAATTCTTCATATTTATATTGGTGTTACGTCTGTGTCATATTAGTCATCTACTGAAGTACTATATTATACCTGAGGGTTTTTACCTACGGTTTTAGTATATACTCGGAGTATGATTTTTTACGCGATGTCGTTGTGAACAATATGGTGATTAGGGTGATTAGGGTGATTGTGGTGATTATGGTGATTATGGTGATTGTGGTGATTATGGTGATTGATTGTGGTGATTATGGTATTATGGTGATTTTGGTGATTGTGGTGATTTTGGTGATTATGGTGATTGTGGTGATTACTTTTTCGGTAGAGGAAGAAATAAGCGTACGCCGATAACAACACAGTGCAAAGTGGCGGAAGACACTACACTATTAATACACTATTAATAGCTTAAACGGGAACCAGTAGGCGAGGTGACCGCACATCCTTCACTGACGAAACCACTACAATAACTGCAGAGCACTTGTACCACTGGAATTATATATATATCGATAAAAAGGGACAAAAACGAAGTCACCTTCATGTGAGAAAGGAATCGAACGAAACATGACAACGTGCGCACAGCAGGAGAAACAGTGCACGCATACTCGTGCGAGGAATACTGCACGTGCGCCAATAACAACAAAGAGCAGAGAGGCGGATGACACTACACTATTAATAGCGTACATGCGTACATGTGTACATGCGTGCTGGTCGGCGAGCTGGCGGGGCCCTCACTGCTTCAGCAATAAACCGCGATCGCCAATTCAGATCACAGATAAGCCTGGAATTAAAAACATGTCTAAAGGTAGAAAATAAACAAAGTCAAGATGAAAAATCAGTTTCAACGTGCGAAATACGCCTCTATTATTTATTGCACATGAAAAAACTAGGAAGGAGCACTGCAAACGAAGTCCCGACTGCAGAAAACAGCGAGCATACAGAGACACGACGGTGTCAGAGGAGGCCTCGCCTACCAGGTCGGAGCTTGCGCCCCCGGTCCGTTGCGGCAAGAAGCTGCAACCAGTCTCGACAGGAGTAAAAGTCGCATTTGTGCCGTTGCCAAGACGGAATTTGCGCGGTAGCGGCATCCTCAACTGCTCGAACCTTGCGAATTTTTCTCAAGGGCAACCTACCTCAATCTCGGCGGTGACGGTTTCGTTTTCACCCGGTCAAGCAGGTGACGGTGAGTGGCGATCAGCATAAACGTGGGTGAACACAAAAGCCACATTTGTGATGATGTTCACTTGTCGCCACCTTCTTCGTCTAGTGTAAAATAACCGGTCCCCATCAAGATTTACCTTGGTAAAGCTCGCGGTCCGTCGGCCAGCTGAGCAGTATGCCGCTCCCAGCGCAAGTTGCGTGTTTACAGGACGCGAAGACGACTTTTCTACGGGTCGGTATTTTTGGCAGGTCACACCAGCCACGTGTATGCCGATTGACACTCACCACCACCTGTTTTGTTGAATGATCTCCACCGAGATTTCCCTCGAGCAGAGTTCGCACTCGGTCGGCCAGTTGAGCATGACGCCGCTCCCCGCGCAAGCTCGGTCTCGCCAGAAGTAACGCAAACTTTCCGCCTGCCGATATTTTTTGCAGCTTCTTGCGGCAGCGGCTTCACGGGACCGGGGGCACAGGCTCCGAATGGGTAGGCAGGGGCTTCTGTTAACACTTTTAAGAACTACAGGCGTGTACTGTGGACTCCTTTGGAACGAGACGCACTTTTTTAGGACAAATTACTGGGAATAGAGTAAAAAAACAGTTGCTATTTGCATCTCTATGAGGGCTAAAGCCAACCCCAACGGTCGGCCTATTAGTAGCTATTAGTAGCTAGGGCAGGTCATGGGGCGGGGCGTTGCAGTATGTTGTTTCTAAGGCATGTTGCGATAGGAAATAGAGATGCTCATCGTTTTTTTCTGAGGCTGCTCACTTGAACAGCTTCACCAGGTACAGTATACATACTAATATCAAGTACTTGACTTTTCAAAAAAATAAAATGTTCAACCGGACGAATGCTCCCATGACAAATCACCTACTATTATTACCTACTGATACCTACTATTACGACACATTACCTGCTACTATTACCTACTATATATACCTACTATCACCTAATATTACCTACTATTACCTTCTGTTGCCTACTATTACCGACTACTACCTGCTGCTATTACCTTCGATTGCCTACTACTACGAGTACCTACTACTTACTGGTATTGGGGATAAAACGAATAAGCGTTGCGAACAAGAATGCCATTCCGACAACATTGGTTCAGGAACCAACTATTAGCTACTATTAGCAACTAATTAGCTACTAGTACCCATTATTTCATATTACCTACTACTATTAATACCTACTCTTACCTACTCTTACCTACTATTTCCTACTATTACCTACTATGTCCTACTATTACCTACTATTTCCTACTGTTACCTACTACTACCTACTACTACCTACTATTACCTACTATTACCTACTATTACCTACTGCTACCTATTACCTACTACTGAAGTATAACCTACTTATACCTACTACTGCCTACTACTACCTACTACTACTATTACCTACTATTCCTCATAAAACGAATAAACAATGCAAAACAAGAATGCCGTTCCGACAACATTGGTTCAGGAACTACGTCGCCCGGAAAATATTTAGCGAACAAGTGGTACACGTTATTACCCCGATCGTAGCGCGCATCTTCAACCATCTTCAATCATCTTCAACCATATTCAATCACCTTCGACAAACCACAGCCGACGATGATGGCGACGCACCCGAAGCTCCACCGTGGCTCGAAGAAACCGAAGCCGACACAGTGGCACCACCTGTGGAACAATTGTTAGTTGAACCCGACGCACAATCTCATGGGCCATCCCATGGACTAGTCTATTAATATTCTACTTATAGTATATTAATAGTCTATTAATATTAATAATCTAGGTATAAATGAAGAAATTTGTAACATTCACGTCGGATCGAAAACTAATTTGCATGTCTTGTTCGCGGGTCGAATCTCTTCTCTCGAATCGGGTCTGGCGAGGATGAACCGACCCGACCGGTAAGATTTGAACACCTCCTGACCCGACCCGACCCGATGTGTGAGATTCCGACATCTCCTGACCTTACCCGACTCGACCCGCGAGTATTTGTCATCTCCCGACCCACACGGCGGGCCGGGTAATGACCCTAAAAAAAAACTGTAAAATTTATCGAGTAGGTCCTCAGTCATGAAGCCATGTCAGTGTAATTTATTCTTTATACTCTACCTGGTATTCATACTCTAGGTTGAAAAGTGCAACCCTTACCTTACCTTACCTTACCTTACCTTACCTTACCTTACCTTACCTTACCTTACCATGGAACGGAATGGAACCCCTACACTACGTACGATAGCACGGGTCAAGCGAAAAGGTTGCACGCAAACGAACAGGCGTAATATATTCTTCATACTCTACCTGGTATTCATGCTCTAGGTTGAAAAGTGCAACCCTTACCTTACCTTACCTTACCTTACCTTACCTTACCTTACCTTACCTTACCTTACCTTACCTTACCTTACCTTACCTTACCTTACCTTACCTTACCTTACCTTACCTTACCTTACCTTACCTTACCTTACCTTACCTTACCTTACCTTACCTTACCTTACCTTACCTTACCTTACCTTACCTTACCTTACCGTACCTTGCCTTACCTTGCCTTGCCTTGCCTTGCCTTACCTTACGTTACCTTACCTTACCTTACCTTACCTTACCTTAGCTCACCTTACCTTACCTTGCCTTACCTTACCTTGCCTTGCCATGGAACGGAACGGAACCCCTACACTACGTACGATAGCACGGGTCAAGCGAAAAGGTTGCACGCAAACGAACAGCCTGCGAAGTCTGCGAAGAGCTGTTAGCAACGACCGACCTGAGATTTTATTTTGTATGAAACGATCGACACACGACGCGTATGAAAATACGTGGAAGTGTGGTGAGCTAAAGCTTTATTTTTCCCCATCCGCCGGAGGATGAAATATATATATATATTGTATGTTATTGTATGTTATTGTTTATGTGGTTCTGGGTTGCGTCCCTCTTTTGCCAAAAGTAATCAATTACCAACGCCCCCCCCCCGCAAAAACAAAAACTTGATGAATCTAATTATCAATTAATGAATGGTTAACTACATTATCCCTATTTACGTTTACTTGTCTATAGCTACATCGCGTGATAGCTACGTAATAGCGAGAGAGTCAGTCCAACACCGCGTACTAATTGATTTCTGTGTTTGTCCTCGGCATAAATATCGTGGGGAATTTCGGAGTTCGTCTTCATGAAAGCAGCGGGCGAGGCCGGCATCGTGAGATGATCTGCGGTGTATACCTACCTCTATGTATACCTACCTCTACCTGTTCGTAAATGTTAGGGACATGTTTTTGAACGAATGCCCAAACAATCCTTGCATTAGCAAGCAAACAGTATGCACTACAGTAAGCCGAACTGATGGTGCCTTGTTTTACATGTTTCTGCAACATTTGCCGTCGTTTTTTTGTTTGCCCACTGGCTTGTCTCCTCGCCCTCCAGATCGAAGAAGCTCATTTGAAGCTGTACCACGCAATTGTACCATTTGGCACAATCTATTCGGTGTGTGGGCGGTGGGAAATGTCTTCGCGGTGACTACCCCCAGCTTGCACCCGGCTGGAAAGCTGCAACATCTTCCCAAGGGGGTACTTATTCCATGCATGCCATGCACGCCATTCATAGCCATAGTCGTGCGAGCATATGGTATAGTAGCTATTATAGTGGTATGTGGTATGACCATCGTACCTCGCACCCCTGCAATGCCGGGACGGATCATGTCGGGCATGTCGGGTTGTCACCGACTAGGCAAACATCGCGTGCACCAAGCGGAACGAAGTGTCGTGAGGTGGTCGGCGCATCGCGGGAAGGGTAAGTTGCACCCTTCTAGCACCCACTTGTGACACGGGCTTGGGCATCTTGTGCTCTTTCAAAGGGTGTCCGTAATAGAATACATACTATTGAGTACCCGGGTGTATACCCGAGTCGGACCGTACTCTAGGATTACTCGAGTACCTACCCGAGTATGACCAACACCACACGGGTGGGTACCCGGGTGCCCAAGAGTATAAATGCCCTGCTGTACACGCCGTAAAAGCAACTTTCTTCGCGATTTTGTTGGCCGTTTTTATCTTCTCATTTGGTGCTTCGGTGCGTGGTTCTGGTGTGCTCGACGGACTGATGGAGTTCATAATATGGCAACGCGTGTTTCTTTGTCGTGCGACGCGATTAATGGTGGTGTGATGTGGGGGTGCAAGTGGACAATAGTTATTCGCGCTGCAATTATTGTCGTGGGATGTGACTGTTACCCGTCCGTGTGGTGGAGGCGTGGTTTTGGGCGCTGTTTTCAGGGAGCGCGGATTGATGACACTGGTTGTCGTGTTGTGTTCGCTCGATGGCCACAGGGGTTTCCACATGGTGGGCAACTGGGGGAGGGGGAGGGTGGAGGTATTGGGGGATTTTTTTGGCACCTGCGCATAAAAGCCGACTGCTGCCTGGCGCGACCCATTCGAGGGTTTTGAGCTGAGATGCTTTTATAGTGGTGTTCACCCGCGTCAACACATGACCCCACTAGCGGCGACGTTGGGGTACGAGTAGGGTTGGCAGGTTGATAAAATCTTGTAATTCCAGGAATTCAGTTAACCCGGTATTTGGGCAGACAGACTTTCTGTACGAACTATGCTAACAATTATTTCTGTTAATAGTTTTCGACGGCGCCCGAAACAAGGGAAAACAGGTGCTCGCTTCCAGCCTCGCGTGCCCGTTTTTTCATGCGCGTCTCACCCGACGATCGGATCTTCCAAAAACAATTCAAACCATTTTGATAGCAAACCAATCCTTGGGTGGGATTTGGTTGATTTGGGGTATTTTGGGATTTGGCTTTCCTGCTTCCCACTAACCCACAGTTAAGACAGTTACGAATATGTACCAGCGGGAGTTCCTGGCTAGAGCTACGGCATGTTTTTTCGACACCCCTGCCCCCGCTTAGAATCCGCTTCCTGCGCCTAACTCTCATCCAAAGTAACGCCTAGCTCTCATCCGACATCAAGCTGATCCCACAAGGCATTGGGAACTGTTCACATGTGGGACAGATCACCGATACCCAATTTATTATATAGATATTTCAGGGAAGATCTGTGCATGGTCTATGGCATGGTTTGGCATGGTCTATGATCTGTTCGAGGTGAGGTGTCCAGTCTTTCCCTCGTCATTCCGATCCGATCCGTACATTTTCGACCAAAGTTATGAGTGCATGATTATCTGATGCATTCTACAGCCGTCAGATTGTGTCCCCCTCAAGAATGGGTTTTGTAGTTTCCGTGCACATGTTGATTCATATCACCCTCTTGACCCTGATACAAGTTAGTTCTAACGGGAGTCGCCGACCTGTATCCTTAGTGAGGACACGCCCAGTAATACGCGCAATCGGGGTGTCACAAACAGAGTTTCGACGAAATCTTCGATCTCACAACTGGAGTGTATTTTTTTTTTTTTTATATAATAATATAGTTGCCGGTATAGAGCCTGTAGTTCGGGCTGGCACACGCCAGCATCATCTATAGAGTGTATCTCCCGTCGCCCCGGTGGCGTATCAGGTTATCCTCGAGCCTGGTATAGGTCAGTTTCGTGAGTTCGAGCCCCGCCGAGTGCATACCTGTATAAATTCGTTGGGACTTTTGCTTGTGCACGACTTGACTTGCGGAAAGTGCGAGAGCGTGAGTTAGCAACACTCGATGAAAAATCGACGAGCAGTGGGATTGCTGAACCCTATGCGCGATAAAAATTGAAGGCAAAAACCGGGGGGAAGAAGGGACGACACCTGTGACCACGGCTTGTCAAGAAGCTGGAAAGCGAAAGTTTGAGAAATATATATATATATATGTAGACTATAGAGAGAGACCACTATAATATACGACTACTACTGCTACTACTCTGTTGCTCTTACTACGTACTATGTTGGGATAATGTATGTATTGCACGTAGCGCTACTACGTACAACACTATGGAGCGAGACGGCATCATCTCTGTGTACTGTCGGATGACAGCATCAATCATGCAACACTAGCCTTCTTCTGTCTGTCAGAGCGCGCACGGTATTAATATAAATGGCAGTTGCCACCTACCTATTGTGTTACCATCATTATTGTAGTTGTTATTTTTGCGGATAGCAGGGTTATCTTTTGCTGTTTCTTCGGAAGTGCTCGCGGGCGGAGAGTGACCGTTGTTGGACAGATACGCCCCAAGAAGTAAGTGTCGTGCAGTAGAAATGTTGAGCTTGGAATCCGGGCGTCGCGCTTTTTTGATCAGCCACACGTTTTTTTGTTGTCGTACATCTATGTACATTGTGCGCTTTTGTCGTGCGTTGCAGTTTGAGTTCGCAGTATGTTGGGCATTGTTTTGTGACTCGCGCTGCAGCGTGTGTTATCGGATGGTAAACTCTTATGGTATAATACCGTAGCGTCGTCGTTGTAGTAGTCATTTGATCTGCACAGTGCATTGCCGGATGGTAAATGCGTTAATCGTTAATGATGCCGCAGCAATAATTCGGAATAAATAGGTGACATTGGCATCGCAAATTGTTTTGTTTAGCCCTCTCCCGGGGTCAACCGTCAGTCCTGTTACGCACGTACGTAGACATCACGTATGAAATGAGGGCTACTGTAATATCACGACCAAGCAACAACTTCGCTTCAACGTACCCTTCTATTCTCCGATTGTCTTGGAGTCGCGTTAACTTAGCGATGCGCGTCAGCGCAGAAACCTTGTAAAATATAGCGATTCGCAGGAAGACCGCCACCATGACTCAACTCGATCTACTCGTATCATATACTCGTAAGAAGACAGTGTATGAGTCATTGTGCGTTGGCATTTACAGAATGGCATCATACCGTTTGTGCGTTGGTGCTGATTTCGGGGCCACCTCCACTATCTGCATTTTTGGTGGAAGCTCGTGAAAGCTTCCATGGAAGCTTGCGCGTTGGCATTTACAGGATATTATCATACCGTTGGTGCGTTGGTGCTGATTTCGGGGCCACCTGCACTATCTGCATTTTTGGTGGAAGCTCGTGAAAGCTTTCATGGAAGCTTGCATTACTTCCTCGGAAGCTTCCACGACTTCCACGGAAGCTTCCATCGCTTCCATGGAAGCGGAAGCTTCCGTGGAAGCTTTCATGGAAGCTTTGAAAGCTTCCACGACGATTTCGTTGGCGCGGCCCAGGATTCAGCATGGACCCAATCCAGAATCCGATTTTTTATACTCCGGAGTAATATTTTTGCTGGCTATAACGGGAACAGAGCGAACAACCACGATCAACCTCGTCTCCATTCCGCTCGGTCGTACATTTCGGAGAGGGTTAAGACAACTTTCCATCGGGACCCGCGTGCAGAGCAACACCTCTGAGCGCTACGAGTATGCTATGTAAATATGAACATAAGTACTGTGCATGCAATCCAACCTCTTGTCTCTTGTCGGTGAAACGACTCAGTAGAACTGAGAAACTGAAAAATGGCCGTTTCATGGAGTTCCACAAGGTTTTGCGAGGATGTTTTGAGAGGGATACGTCTGCCTCACCTCTCCTCAACCAGGCCGCTGCAAGCCACCATACGCAAGGGCATTGCTCCTGCTGTGTTGTACCACCTTACTCCTCTGTTCTGTGGGTAGCTTGGCTGAGGAAGTGCAAAATATATTCTGGTGAGCTAACACTTCAAAGATGGGAAAGGGCATTGATGGAAAGGATGCGAGCAGCTTGAAAGAAGCTGGGAACAAAGCTTTTGCTAGCGGAGATCTGGTCGAAGCTCACACGGTGAGCAGCAGCACGAGCGATTGGGTGCTGCCGTACTGTTGACTGTACTGCTTTGTGCTGCCATGTTGTGATTCGGTGATGCTGTCATGCGGTGATGCTGTCATGGTAATATGTAGTCTCACAGGTTTGCGCTGCATGTCACGAAGCATTCGAGTATGCACTGCTGTTTTGTGCTCTTTTGCGGGAACAAATAGTGTGCGTTACGCCAAAAGCCGCTTATAGCTTAGTCAAAAGGTACCAAACGTTGCTTGTGTTTTACATCCTGTGCTTGCAATCTGTTCGCAATTGCTTGCAGACTTCTGTAGACTGGTCGTGGTCGTATAGTTTAGTCCAGTACCAGGTACCTTATATGCGTAGACTGCTGTGCAGAGTTTAGAGGGTATCATAGAGGGTGCCAGAGTATCTACGGGTATAGAGCCAAGTAGTCTAGAGTCTTACAGGTACCTTATGCACAAACATGGCCTTTGTACAATTATTTGTGCATCGCTCGGTTGAACATCGTTGGCGTTCGCATGCAATCCTACCGTCAAACGGTCACAATCTACGGCTGTCCTATACCGTACAGGCTGCAGACGTGTCCTCCTCCCTTTATATTTTACGTGTACCGCACTACCCGTCGAGCTTCTCCACTCGTAAAATTGCCCAAGCGGTGAATGAACGCCATGCAGCTAGGGCTGGGTACTGGCTGGCGAGCCCTTGACTTCCCATTAATCCAAAACAACTAGGAGTCGAAGTTGGTATCCGTAGCAGGTATGAAACCAAGGAAAAATAACTCGCCCATCGTGCGCTGAGTCCCCCCACCCCTCTGCCTGGTTGGTGAAAACCCGACGTGCTCCGTTCCGGCATAGTCGTGGGGATGCGAGGGTCTAATAGCTATGGTCATACGACTACGACTACGGCCATGCACAAACTGAGTACACCTCTCCCCCCTCTCGCCTCCCTCTCTCGTTTACTCGTTTAATCGTTTGTGACCTGTTCCGTTCTATTACAGTATATAGATGGGTTTTCTTGTGAGACGAACGTAATTTTCTGCAAGTTGCAATTATGTTCAACTACCCTGTGCTCGTGCTCTCAGCCAATATAAGCATGTGCTGCTATGTATTAATAGCATGCTTGTACTGGCAGTGAATCCTGCGCCAGCACCCAGCCGTAACTGCAGCAACCTTGAAACCTTTGAACGATTCTGTAGCTAGTTCAAATCGAAAGCGTCATACCTCGTACATACCAGTACACCCCTTTACAGTTCCCGTTTACATACTACAGCAGTAGAGGCCCCTATTCAGAGTCAGTTGAGTAGTGCCGGTTGCCCGCTAACGTGCCTTGTGAAATCGCTTGGCACACATGGGAACGACCAGTAGTGGGTGTATGCGAAGTAGTGCCGGTTGCCGCTACGATGCCGATGATTCGGCTGCCACATCCCGGCACTATACAGGGACCATTGCTGCTGTATATGTATGATGTGATCTGACACTGTATCAGTATGGCACCAGGATGAGTAACAGAACACAGGTAGAGGCGAAAGCATCCAACTTTTGGATGTGATTCGGTCTTACTGTCATGCTGTTTTCTGCTTCCCCAAGACATAGCTGTAAAACATGCCAATCACTTCGTGAGCTAGACAACCAGGGAACCGTTTTTTTTTTCAGGGCGGTCACCAAGAAGGTTATCGAGTAAGATCATTTTGTGCGAGGTGGAAAACCCTACCTCCGCACAAGGGGAATGATCGCATCACGTATTAATAGTGTGAATATTGTATGGCACCCACGAGGCAGTTACATAGTAATACCCATTGCTGTCTCTGGAGTAGCCACGCCAGAAAACGAAGTATAACGTATTGGCGCTGTCATTCATAAGCAAGAGAGTAGGCACAAGGTGCCGAAGTCCGTCTTACGAGCGGTGCTTGGAAGGATGCAGTTCACCGTTCATGCGACTCGCCGAACACCCATGGCGCTTCGCGCTTGGTGCAAGCAATGTCTGCCTGGTTGGTGAAACCCCGACGTGCTCCGTCCCGGCATAGTAGGGATGCGAGGGTCTGTGGTCATGCCACTACGGCCATGCAAAACCTGAGTACACCCCCACTCCCCCAAGACATGGCTGCACTGCTACAGTGCTGCCATTACACAGTACTGCGATTCCAGCACTGTATGGGCCCGCCATAAAGAAACTGGTAAGCAAAGCAAGGCAAAGCAATCCTTCAAACCGTATTGTCGTACAGTGGTTACCCCGATTTAACGCCTTTACAACTGGAAACCCGTTTTGGGGACAAAATTACTTGAAATTTGTATAGGGAGGGGTTTGGGGGCTCTAAAGGGGTTAAGAGTACCCTAGTTAAGAGCATTCGGGAGTTAAGAGCGGCCAACTCGGCATGTCCCGCCACACTAGAGGCTATACAATTCCCATTACCGATGAGGGCGCTTTGTAGTTAAGAGCGCATGCTTCGGCTTGCTAAGCGGCGCTCTTAAATCGGGGTACCCGCTGTATTGTGCCACCGTCCTTGAGCACACTTGACCTTAACCTTAACGTTATCGTTTTCGTTAACGTTTTACTTAACGTTTTACTTGACGTTAGCGTTTTACTTGACCTCAGCGTTTTACTTGACCTTAGCGTTTTGCTTGACCTTAGCGTTTTGCTTTACCTTAAGGAGCAGATTCATCCCGCGATAGAGGTAACATGTTTCCCCGAATCTTTTGTCACTGACGGGGACCATCGACTATCATCAACGACTATTAATACACTAAAGGGCCCTTGATATCAGTACCTGGTACTCAATATTTCGCGGAAAGCGCCAGAGCGTTTTATTTTTTGTTTTTTTTGTAATAATCGCTTTTACTTTCCAGCTCAGCTCGTAAGAGGTTTACGCTCAGCGACCTTCTGGGCGACCCGTGGTCACAGGTGTCTTCCCTTCTTTCCCCCGGTTAGTTAGCAGAGTCCGATGAAAATGGACGAGTAGTAAAAGCTGAAAAGTGGGAATGCTGCACCCTACGCGCGATCAAAAGGAAGGCATGTAACCGGGGGGGGGGAGAAAGGGGAGAAAAGAAGACACCTGCGACGACGGCTTGTCCAGACGGTTAGGGTTAGGGTACATGAAACCTTTTACGAGTCAAGCTGGGGAGTAAAGCACGATGATTTAAAACAGAAATAAAGAAAAAAAAAGTACACTAGCAGTTTGATCATTTTAATTGGTTTAATTGGATCATTTCATTGCATCATTTAATTGACTCAATCGCTCTGGCTGACGGGGATCCTCTATATAGCTAATATTAATAGTCGTTTAGACTAACAAATAGTTAATATTAATGGTCGTTTAGACTAACAAACTTCACTAAAGGACTGCCTGGTACCTGGTACTCAAGGTCGTTGGAATACTATTTGTGTTTTACAATATTCCAATATTAGGTGTCAAGTAGCTAGGCCAGGGGGATGTCGATCGGGTTGCCCTCTCAGTTTTTTTTTCTCTAATGAACCAATTCAGCGTTGTGTGGTTGTGTGGGGTATACAGTTTACAGCTTTCTTAAGTGGGGAGCCGCAGAAAAATTTGGTGGGCTCCCTATATACCGTGGCATTAGTGTAGTAGCATTAGCGTAGGCTGTTTTATACCAGTGCATGGTAGAGTGTACCAGGTAGTGTTTGATTAAAATCGACGAACATAAAAACGCTGAAAAGTGGGAATGCTGAACCGTGTACGCGAAAAAAATGAAAGCATGTGCCGGGGGTGAAGAAGGGAAGACAACTATGACCACGGCTGAATCTTGTTATCCAGGAGGTCGCTGAGGGTAACACCTCTTAAGGGTAGAGGTGGAGGGCGAAAGCGATCGTTTAACAAGAAATAACAACGAATGGATGGTGGTGGCAGGGGGTGGTATAAAACCAGTATAAAAGAACAACGACGACTTTCGTCGTTAATATTGCTGACAAGCCCATCACAACACCACAAAACGCAGAAGAACACGGAACACAAACAGACGTCGTGTAGAAGCAACGAAAAGCAGAACCTAATTACAACGACCTCAACGCAACACAGCAGTATAGCACAGCAGTATAGGCACATTATGTAAGATATACCATCATCTACGACCACATACTTTTCTTCTGTCTGTAGCTCTGTAGCCGGATGGTATATATGATGCCATATTGTTGTTGTTTGCGTGCGAGGGTGTAGTTCGTCACGCCGTTTGATTTGAATCGCAGCCGTTTGAATTTTATGGTTTTGTAAGGACGAGGAGGGTTTTTTGGGAAGGGATTTTTTTGTCCGCAGCCCAGGGCACAACGAAGTGAAATGTTTGTGTGTTGTGTTGTTGTTTTTTTTGTTGTCCCGCATCGTGATGTAGCAGGATCGAACAGCGCAGAGGCGCAAACGTTCCAGCGCATGCACCACCAGCGCTGGGTTGGCAGGCCAGCCGAAGGGTGCTTGTGTGCTACTACTAGCAGTGTAGAGTGTGTTGGTGTTCGTGTGTGTGTCCCAAAATGCACCACCAGCGCTGGGTTGGCAGGCCAGCCAAAGGGTGCTTGTATGCTACTACTAGCAGTGTGGAGTGTGTTGGTGTTCGTGTGTGTGTCCCAAAATGCACCACCAGCACTGGGTTGGCAGGGCAGCCGAACGGTGCTTGGATGCTGGTAGCAGTGTCGGGGGGGGGCGACGCGCCCCCCCCCGAACCCCCCCCCCCGGGCCCGACACAGTGTGCGTTGGAAGGACCCTCACCAGCAGCCGAAGGGTGCTTGTATGCTACTACTAGCAGTGTAGAGTGTGTTGGTGTTCGTGTGTGTGTCCCAGAATGCACCACCAGCACTGGGTTGGCAGGGCAGCCGAACGGTGCTTGGATGCTAGTAGCAGTGTCGGGGGGGGGCGACGCGCCCCCCCCCGAACCCCCCCCCCCGGGCCCGACACAGTGTGCGTTGGAAGGACCCTCACCAGTGTGCGTTCGAAAAAGTACATGGAAAAAGCTATAGTATGTATTTCTAAAAAAAAGTGTTGCGCTCGCCGCTAAACACGATTAATTGCTCTATACTTGTTTAGTACGTAGCGTCCCCCAAAACGTGAGCCTGGTATCATTACAACAGTCTTACGGCATCCACGCAGCATCCTTAGTCTAGTTTGGTTATTGTGTTTAGTCGCATAGCTTTTGTAACGGCGAGCCAAACAGTACAGCTCACCACTTATACCGTCCACAAGCGAACTACTGGCATACCAGGCGCCAGGTATCGGGATTTTTCATTGGTCAACACACACACCCGCACGCACACTAATTTGCGCTTGGCACCCTGGTCTCCCCGAGAGCGACCCCGCCCGGACCTAAGGCCTCCAAACTGACGCCGGGTATACAAATAAAGTGTTATTCGGCGCACCCTAAGGTTATCATCCCGCGCCGACGAAAAGCTAAGGCCGGCAGCACAAATCGAGCGTCGGCCAAACAGACAGCACACAATATACAATTTCCCAAAAAAGCGGTACGGTAAGTTCCCTCCATTTGGTTTTGTGCTACGACTGGTGGCCTACCTATGTTTTTCATGGGTCAGTCTGTTTTGTGAAGATTCTGCGGCAAGAACCTCAAACTCTGTTCTATCCGCCCCTCTGGGGCTTCAAGAGCTTCAAGGGGGCTACAAACGGGCTGGAGTATAAGAACCGTGCCGGGAATGGAAATAGGTGACGATTACAACGTCGCAGACACGACGCAGCCCGTGCTGTTGCTGTTGAGATAAGAGGAGGTGCACATCAAATTGCAATGCGCGCAGATTCCCGACACGCGGGTAGTCGTATGCCAAGTGTTACACTGTTGGGTCACTGATACGGGTCGTACTGCTGCGTGGTCCCTTTTGCCATACGATACGTGTTTGCTTGCAGCTGTACACTGAGGCATTGGACTGCAGCGGCGACTCATCAGCTCAAGTGATCAACTTTAGAGCGACCGTCCTAAGCAACCGAGCAATGGTGCTCTTCAAGCAAGGGAAGGTGAGGAAAAACGCTCAGTGAAAAGCGGTTCAGGTCGTCTAGTCGATCTTTCAAAAGAGCGGAGGGAGGGCGAGTTGTCGACTACAGTGCTATAGTGTAATAGCTGATGCTGTTTTGTTCCATCTGCCTTCCGATAATGCGCCGGTGCACAGCAGTGCTTAAGTCTTCCCAAGGTAGAACTGATACTCGCAGCCTTTGTTCCACGGTATGTGCGACAGCTGACCAATCAATATGCCGAATATCATCCATCTCGCCCAATCCCGTCTCCTCTTTCCCCTCGTGTTGATCCTTAGCCTTGCCTTATTACGCACCTTAGGCAACCCTAGCCCTAACCCTAAGGCACAAAAATGGCGCGGGGTTTTTCCTCTCTACAATCAGTAGCTAGGTGGCTGCTGCAGCAGCTTCTGCAGCAAGTTTTGCGGTTGCCATATTCTGTTTTTTCGGTACCGACGAAGCTTATTACTATATGATTATAGCGTCGACTTGTAGCTCATGTGATTCATACGTTCGTCTCACTACGTATGATAAAATGGCGCAGGGCCTCACCTATCGATTACCAAGCTATGATGATGCCTAGCTGCTGCTGCTGTTGCTTCAGTTGCTGCTGTTGCAGTACTCTGTACTCTGTGCCGACCAACCTTATGATTCTGATGTTGCTGCTGGTGCAGACTGTGGCAACCACAGCAACTGTGCGACTCGTACTAAAAAATACCTGGTACACATCTCCTACAGTTCAGTTGTCCTTTTCAATACCTAGATCGTTTAGGGGAGCTGCAACAACATGGTATGGTATATGTGTTGTTGTATGGTATGTCACGGTATGGTATGGTATGGTATGATATGGTATGATATGGTATGGTATGGTATGGTATGGTATGGTATGGTATGGTATGGTATGGTATGGTATGGTATGGTATGGTATGGTATGATATGGTATGGTATGGTATGGTATGGTATGGTATGGTATGGTATGGTATGGTATGGTATGGTATGGTATGGTATGGTGTGGTGTGGTATGGTATGGTGTGGTGTGGTATGGTATGGTATGGTATGGTATGGTATGGTATGGTGTGGTGTGGTATGGTATGGTGTGGTATGGTATGGTATGGTATGGTATGGTATGGTATGGTATGGTATGGTATGGTATGGTATGGTATGGTATGGTGTGCTTTGGTATGGTATGGTATGGTATGGTATGGTATGGTACACGGCGAAACACGCAAGAGGTCACCTTGTACCCATTGTTTGCGCTTCCTTTGGGCGCCCCGCAGGCTTTGGAGTGTGTGATCGACTGCACGAATGCGCTGGAGCTTGATCCGGGTCGGGTGAAGGCATACTTCAGGAGGGCTCTGGCCAGGGAACAGATGGGAGAGGATGCCGATGCCCTCAGGGATGCCAAGAGAGCATTAGAGGTGCAGTGCAATTTGTTATTAGGCAACCCTGCTGCTGTAGCGCTATATGCTATACACGAACACCTGGTATAGTCTTATCATATTACCAAGGGGATTTAGTAACATTTAGTAGGATACCTTGGTATACTGCGGGCTGTGGGTCGCGGTGACTTGGTTCATTGTACAGTAAACGATGATTTTGCTTATTCGTATGTTTTCTGTGATCGTACTATCCAACTCAACTTGTTAGGGGCTATAACCCTCGGCGGCCTTCTGGACACGCCGTGGTCATAGGTATCACCCCTCCTCCCCCCCGGTACTTTCCTTCAGTTGAATCTCGCGTAGGGTTCAACATTGCCACTGGTTGTCAATTTTCGTCGATTTACCCCCTCATCTTCATTTTTTTTGCGGCAGGTTTTCTAGTTGGTTTCCAACACTATTGCGTCATAAAATAACAAACTCTTGTACAAGTTGTCTTCGATTTCAGCGATCAGCAAACTCTCACGTTTCGAGCCCTGAGAGCAGATGTGAGCACGTGACATTTGAACTCTAATGCTCGTTAGCTGGTTGCAATAAGCACCAGGTATACCACCGTTGTATGTGTTGGTATGGTACTATGTTGGTGTGATACCATGTTGGTATGATACCATGTTGGTATGATACCATGTTGGTATGATACCATGTTGGTATAATACCATGTTCCACCCACCGTGTTTTGAGTGTTCCTCGGCTTTCTGAGACGTGTTTATAAGTGTTTTTTTTTCATGTTTTTATTCTTGCCGCTGCAGCTCTAGACCCAGGAAGCAAGGAGACTGTTGAGGTGGCCTGGAATATGTAGAACATCAACAATGCCGGTAACAACAGGATTTCAGCTCTATCGTTCATGGGTTGATTGTAGTATCGTGTCAACGGTGTTTCTGGTATGTCGTCTGGATACGCCCGTGTAGCTACCAGGGTATGCCTGCCATAACCGGGTCAGGTACCCGGGTACCCCAGAGTTTGTACTTGAAACTATATCTTACTAAAAATATTCTTGAAATATTTCATGCACGTTGCGGCTGCAGCTGGACCCAGGAAACAAGGAAGCCGTTAAGGCGGCCCGCAGGATAAAGGACAAGGTGGCTAAGGCGGCCAAGCTAAACACTCCGGTTGTACAGGTAAGAGAAAAAATGACCAATGGCAGCTCGTCAACATCCAGACCTTGCTACGATAGCGTTTTACACGGCGCGTGCTGTGTTGTGGAATATGTCATCGTGTTACTGTGGGGTCTGATCAGGCACGTCTTAACGATGAGCGGTGCGTTGTGGAATGTGTTATCGTGTAACTATACCTATGATCTGATCAGGCATGTCACAGCAATGAGCACCGGCTGTAATGTAGTTTGATGGTACCCGGGTCCCGGGTTGCCGGGTACCCGATCCCGGGTTGACGGATGCCCGGTTTCTGAGTACACGGGTACCCTGATTGCCGGGCACTCGGGATCGGGGAACCCCGGGTAGACGTCAAGCTGGGTTCCGGTGACTAAGGTAGACGTCAAGCTGGGTTCCGGTGACTAAGGTGCCCGGCAACCGGGGTACAACGAGCTCGGCTGCCGAGGAGCCCGAGTCCCGGGTTGCTGGGTACCCGAACCTAGGTGGACGGGTACCCGGGTACTCCGACCCCGTGTACCCGCCAACTGGGGTACCACGACACCTGGCGACCGGGTTACCAGGCTCCCCGGTCCCGGGTACCCGGCAACCAGGGTACCCGAGAACTCAACAAACCGTGCATTCGGGTCCCGGGTTTTTGGCTACCCGATTTCGGGTTGGCGGGTACCCGGGCTTCGGAGTGTACCCGTGCACCCTAGTTTCTGGGTACCCAGGGCCGGGTACTCGGGTACCCGCCGACATGGGTTCGGGTACCCGGTAAATCGGGATCCGGATACTCGGGTTGCCGATTACCCGGATGCCCGGGTCGTAGGGTACCCGTCCAACCGGTTCCTAGGGATTCCGGTACCCGGGTTACGGAGTACTCTGGTACCCCGGTTGCCGGGTACCCGTAAAGCCGGGTTTTCGAATACCCGTCCATCCGGGAACCCGGTGAAACCCGGGGCTCGGGTACTCGTCAAACCGAGTCGCGGGTACCCGGCAACCCGACATCCGGGTACCCGGGTTGACGGATACCCGGGTACCTCGATACCGGGTAGCCAGGGATTCGGTTTCCAAGTATGCGGGTCACCGAGCACCCGGGTACCCCGGGTTGCCGTGAACCCGTCAACACCCGGGTACTCTGTTTGACGGGTACCCAAGTACCCCGATCCCGGGTAAAGTGGTGCCGGGGATGCTAGTACCGAAGTTGCCGAGTACCACGGTACCCCGGGTTGCCAGGTGCGAATCAACCCGAAACACGGGACCCGGATACGCGTCGAACCGGGTGTCAGGTACGCGGCAACCCGACACCAGGGCACCCGGATTGCCGCGCACCCGGATACACCGGTTGCCGGGTGCCCGGAAGCGGGGTACCCGGGCACTCGTCAACCCGGGTTCTGGTAATCCGGGTACTCGGCAACCGGGGTACGGGGTGCTCGGCAACCCGTTTACACAGGTCCCGTCAGCGACCGGAATACTCGGGTCCTGGGTTGACGGGTGCCCTGGCTGCTGAGTACCCGGGTACCCCGGTTGCCTGGTACCCGGGATCGGGGTGCCTGAGTTGCCATCAAGCCGGGTTCAGGTAATTGGGGTACCCGGCAACTAGGCACGGGGTACCGGTTCTCGGCAACCCGGGTTTCCGGGTCCCGGGTTGCCGTTTACCCGCACCCGGGTTGAGGGGTCCCCGAATACCCCAGTGCCATGCACCCGGCAGCCGGGGCACCCGGGTACTCAGCGACCGGGCTACCCAACATTCGGGTGCCAGGGTATCAAAACCCGAGTTGAAAGGTGTCTGTATACCCCGGTCCCGCGTAACCGGCAACCAGGGTAACCGGGTAGTCGGTAACGCCAGCACCCGATTATCTCGTGCCCCAGTGCGCGGGTTTCCCGACTGCCGGGTGCCCAGGACTAAAATCCATGTACCGGGATCCTGGGTTGCCGGGTACCCGAATCCGCGTTGACGGGTGCCCTGGTACCTCGTTCCCGCGTATCCGGCAGCCGAGGTACCCGGGTACTCATCAACCGGGCTACCCGGGTCCCGCGTGCCCGAATGCCCGGGTTTGCTGAGTGCCCTGGACCGAAACCGGTAGCCGGATCGTGGGTTGCCGGATACCCGAATCCGGGTTGACGGGTGTCACGGTACCTTGGTCCCGCGTACCCGACAGCCGAGATACCTGGGTACTTCGAATTGGGCTACCCGGGTTCCGGATTACCGCGTACCCTAACCCGATTTAACGGGTAACCGTTTACCCCGGTCCCGGGTACTCGTCAACTAGGGTACCCGGGTACTCTGCAACGCGGGTACTTGATTCCCCCGTTACCGAGTGCTCGAGTAGCCCGACTGCTAGGTGTTCAGAACCGAAAGTCGGTTACCTGGGTCCTGGGTTGCCGGGTACCCGAATCCGGCTCGATGGGTGCCCTGGTACCTCGGTCCAGCGTAGCGGGAAGCTGAAGTCCGGGTACTCAGCAACAGGGCTGCCCGGTTCCCTCCCGGGTCACCGGGTACCCGAACCCGATGACGGATACCCGGTTACCCCGTCCCGGGTATCCGGCAACCGGGGTATTTGGGTACTTGGCCAGGGGGTGACCCGATTCTCGGGTTTACGGGTACCCGATCCAAGGTTGACGGGTATCAGGGTACCCAGCAACCCGGGTACCCTGGTTACTGGGTACGCAGGACAGGGTAACTGGGTACCCATCACCATGGGTTCGGGTACCCGGTAAGTCGGGATCCGGGTGCCCGGGTTGCTTTGTACCCAGATACCCCGGTTGTCGGATTGTCGGGTACCCATCAATCTGGTTACTCGATATCTAAATACCCGCGTTGGCGAGTTCCCGGGCTCTCCGACCGGTGAACCCGAGCGAGGTGCCTGGCAACCGGAGTACCCGGGCACTCGGCAAACTGGATACCCAGCTCCCGGGTTGCCGGGTACCCGAGCCCGAGATGAAGGGCACCCTGGTGCCCTGGTACCGGGGTAACCCGGATATCCTTCGGGTTGCGTGGAAAATCGAGGACCCGAGAATATGCTGGCACCCAGATACCTACGTGCGCGGTCCTCAAGATGGCGATACCTGAAGGGTAGAGCAGGGTCTATTTCCCTCAGTGTTAAGAACGCAAAGGGCGGGTACGCGTTTGTGGCGGCTATGATACCCGCAGGGTCCAACCTCTAAAGTGCACTGTCGTGCTTTAACATCACTCTCTCCCACCCCACGGCAGGCTTTGAAGGCGTTAAGGGAGGCAGCCGAGAAAGTCCGGAAGCACACTCAAGACGCGCCGACCGCGGAAATCCAAGCACCAGCGGGAAAAGATGCGGTTGCTGGTAAGGAGCAGAGAGTGGAAGCCGCGGCGTCATTTTCTGAGGAGGATATGGCCCAAAGCAAAGTGATGCTTGCGTTAGGCGCGCTGGTATCATCCGAACAGGCTGCTGGCATGCAGGTAGGTGCGGCATCCGTGATCAAGAATGTTTCCGATACCGCAAGAAATTCGCACCTTTCGTTTTTACTGCCGCCTTTACCGCAGGGAAAAACGCCGACCCGCTCATTGATGTAGTTAGGTACTGCTATTGCCGAATATTACATGGTGTTGAGTTGCAGACGGTCCTGGAATTGATGTTGCCGAAGATCACGATTCAGATTTCGGGGGAGGTCAAAATGCCATTTTTGATACCGATGCTGACGAAGATCATGGTGTAACATTGGATGTCGTTGAAGATGATATTCACAGGATGTTGAAACAAAAAAATGAGAAAATTTCGGTAGGTCATGCTAGTAATGTTGCCGAAGGTCGCGCGTGGTGTTGATGTTGCGGAAGGTGATGTTGATGTTGATGTTGATGTTGATGCTCCCGGAGATTGTGGTATGGGTATTGCAGAAGACCATGGTATGGGTGTTGTCGAAGATCAGGATATAGATGTTGCCAAAGGTCTTTGCGATTGATGTTTCCGAAGGACACTTCCTAGTGTGTTGATATTGCTGAAGATCCGTCATATTGTTTATTTTTTCGAAAATAATGATAATGTTACCTGAAGGTCATGGTGTTGATCTTGCCAAGATATTGATGTTGCCGAATATCATGATACGGATGTTGTCAAGTATTAGGGTGTGAAGTTTACAGGCTATCATGTCGTTGTTGATCTCATGTTGTTGATCTCTTCTTGTCTCTTGGGTGGAATCTTTTTTTTGTTGCAGCTGTTGCGGGAGGGTTGCATGGCGATGTTGCCGATTTACATGTGCGGATGTTGCCCAAGTTGATGATGCAGATGTTGCCGAAGATTATGGTACGGACGTTGTGGAAGATCATGGCATGGTAATGATTTCGTCTTGTCGTCTCGATTATATGTTCTGTTTCTCGTGATAGCTTCTACGGGAGGGTTGCATGGCACCGTTATCGGTGTGCATGAAGGCTGCTTCGACGTTTCCCAAGACTGCCAAGGAAGCTCTCAGAGCTCTTGGAGCTGCGGCACAGCACAGGGGCTTCGGACTGGTACTGTTAAAGACGCAAGGGGTGGTGAGTTGGGCTTTCTGTTTGTCGTTAACTCTTTTACGGCTTGAGTTTGAAATGCAGTGCTTGTCTCGCTGTAAAGTGCCCCCCACCCCCGCAACAGTGCCGGCCGAACGTGGCCATTGCTCTCCATTGTGCCGGTAAAATCCGTGGCGCGACCTCAACACTCTACTTGTATAGTAACTCTTTTGAGTAGCCGCATTCCCAATGCTGCCGGCCGTGAATAATGTCGGCATGTTGGGTTATTAACAGCGCAAATCGGCACTATAGAGAGCCCGCCACTGCAGTGCCCGTCAGTGCTATTAATATTTATAACCAACAATGTTAAGAAATAGGTGATATCAGCCTTTTGTCATTATCAATGTTCAGTAGCGAATGTACAACTCCATGTCAGCACTTGCTGCAGTGTCACAGCAGTAGCACGTAACCTACAGTAGCCTAGAGAGTTGCTCGTCGGTGTGTAGTAGCACGTACCCTACAGAGTAGCTCGTCGGTGTGGCAATGCCATCTAATACTCGCAGCGTACTCGTAACTTGCGTTCTAGAATGAGGGTTCTCGGCAGATCGTGTTTTAGGACTATTCGAGGGTTTTCTGCCAGTACCGTAACTGTCTACAGGCTTCTGGATCATGGCTGACGTCTAGACGTCGGTCGAATAGGGGTTTGGAACCTATCGGCTCTTTCGACGTCGAGGAAGCAGGTAGAGCACCCCCTCTCCTGCTCACTCTTCTCAACCGCATCTGAGCGTCTTCCCGTTCATCGGTCACAGTAAGCTTTAGTTGGGCAATAGAGCGCCTCTGTTCAACCGGAAATATGTATCTTCTACACCATATGTGATGCTCGAGTTCGTCTCGCAACGACTCTGTGAGCAACCCCTGAAGACCGTCATCGGTCGGCCACCTGAGAGCGTCCTAGTTTCTCAATAAACAATACCCGCAGTAAACCGGACATCGGCACTATTATTGAATAGCAGTACCGATATTGGCTCTAGCAGAGCGGGTTCTAATCGTGCCAAGCGATTTCACGGGCACAATACCGGCAATAGACACTATCCACCGGGACTATAGGGGCCATATACTGGCTATAGACACTATTCAACCGGCACTATAGGGAGACCCCCACCGTAAGAGGAACCGTTGTGGCCGATTGTGGTTTATCTGCCTTCTATCCCCCGTTGCCGACGAAAACGAATGATTTGATAATCGTCATGAAGTGGGACACATTTATATATAGTTTTCAAGTGAGTTGTGTTCACTTTTTATTACCCTGCTAACGCCATTGGGACTTTTAGGGGAACTTGTCAGAATGGCGGTATGACGATTACAGCATCGGCCGAACAAAGCAGGCGTTTAGTCCGAGTTGAATCTTGCTTACCTGGTACGTAGACTACCTAGACGGCCACTCTTGTCTTGACTTGCGTGGCCGCTCATACGTTAACTTGCACGGCCACTCTTATGACCTTAACTTGCACGACCACTCTTCTCATCTTAACTCGTATGGTCACCCTTATCGTGACTTGCACGGCCGCTCTTATCTTGACCTTGCACAGTCTCTATTGTCTTAAAATTGCAATGCCAGTGTTATCTTCCTCCGGCGGATGGGGAAAACTAAAGCTTAAGCTCACCATACTTCCACCATCATCGTTATTTGCATGGCTACTATTACATTAACTTGCACGGCCACTCTTGTCTTGACGTGCACGGCCACTCTTATCTTAACTTGCACGGCCACTCTTGTCTAAACTTGCGCGAACACTATTATCTCAAGGTGCACGGCCACTCTTGACTTTGCACGGTCCCTCTGGCTTAACTTGCAACGTCATTATGATCTTAATTTCCACGGCTTCTCTTATCTTTACTTGCACGGCCATTATATCTTAAGTTGCACAGCCACTCTTATCTTGACTTTTCACAGTCACTGTTATCTTAATTTGCAAGGCTACTCTTATCGTCTAAATTGCATGGCCACTCTTATGTTAACTTGCACGGCCCCTCTTACCTTACCTTGCCCGGTCATTCTTGACTTAACTGGCACGGGCGCTCTTGTCTTAACTGCGATGGCCACTCTTGTCTTACCTTGCGTATCCATTCTTATCTTGACTTTTCACGGCCAGTCTTATCTGAACTATCCCGTTTAAGACTGCGCTCCCGTTTTGGAGACAACTTACTTGGGATTTAACTCAAAAATGTGCTATGTACTTATGTACAACGCTGTAGTAAAAGGGTGAAAGATTTACTTGGTGTCTTGTATGTCGATACCTGTCAATAACCATGCTACACGGTAAAGGGGATACATACAGTCACCCCCAAACCTAATTTGGCATTTTCTGTTGAAGCGCAAACCAACAGTGCTATTTTTTTAACACGCAAGCTGACACACCAATGAACAACCCCATAGGCTGGGCAAACGACGAATACAGTACAATAGTGAGTGTGATAGTGTGATAGTATGATAGTGTGATAGGGGTCCCCCAATAAGGCGGTATCCCTGTAAAGCAGTATCCCGATATAAGGCGGCAAATTCGCCTGGTGCGACCGGGGAATCTCACTCATAACGTGACATGAATCAAGCGGCTCCCCCCAATGAGGCGGTCATGTTACTCTCTATAGTGTATACCACACCACCACCTTACTGGGGGACCCGTACCAATGCCCGTCACAAGTTAGCGTAACCCCGCCCCGACTTCTTCGCCTTGTTGCGTTCTTCCCCGAGTGGCATTGGTGCACTTGATACGCTCCATGAGCTCAATGCCGTATTTAGTCAGTTCCTAGGGCCTGCCAGTATGCCCTTTTTTTTTTCCCTTTTCCTTTCGGTGCTTCCTCCTCTTGTCTTTTCTTTTCTTGTCTTTTCTTGTCTTGCCTTTTCTTTTCGTTTCTTTTCTTTTCTTTTCTTTCCTTTTATTTTCTGTCTATTCCTTTCTTTTCTTTTCTTTTCTCCGATTGGACTGAGTCTGACGTACGTATGTGTAGTGACAAATACTACGTGCAATATTGTACGTGGTAGTCTTTTCTGGTTGGCAAACGATGCAGTCGGTGTTTTCAGGCGCCAGTAGTGAGACGTAGGTACCAGTGTGGACCTGGCACATCGTAGGCTGACTCCCGATTTCACTATTTTATACCTGGTATTATTCTTCTGTCGGAGTCATGAATTGCGTCAGCTATGATATATTATAAAAATAAAAGTACACTCGGGCGGTGAGATCGAAGATTTTTGTCGAAACTCATCTTTGCAAGCTGTGCGTGATACTCCGATCGCGCTTATTACTGGGTGTGTTTCCTCATTAAGGATATAGGTCGGCGACTCCCCTTGGGACTACAGTGTAGCTTGTACCAGGGTCAGCAGGGTGATGTTAATCAATCTGTGCGCGGAAACAATAAAACCCGTTTTCGAGGGGGACAAAATCTGACAGCTGTGGAAGGAAATGCATCAGTTTATCAAGTATATCCTGTAAGTCGTATAGCCGGTGAGGGAAGGCGGAGGGGGGAGGAGGGGGGCGGTATATGCGTGTGCGTGTACCACTTTTGGTTTTGTTTGTATGTGTGCTTCCCTGGGGTATTCCTCCACTCGCAGAGTGACTGGAGCCTGTCCTGTGACCACGGACTTGATCCTGCGAGTTAATTTGAAAACAACAACAACAACTGCAGGAGAACACAATGGAGGTTTTTCTTCTTGTGTAGTTCCTCAATGGAGGATTTCCATGAATCTATTTACTTTTGAACTGAATCCCCTCCCCCCCTCTCGTGGTTATGTCGGACATCCAACAGGAGCTGCTGTCCGACCTAGCGGACATCTTGGTAGAGGAAGGGGCAAGGAGTGGTGTCGGAGACGGGTCTCCGGTGGCGGAGGCGGTTCTTTCTGCGTCCGTGCACCTCCTTCAGTGGGACGAGCCAGCGGTAAGTTTTCTCGCCAACCATGAATCTTCCATCTTGAACTTGAGCCTTCAACCTGCAGACAACCTTGGATCTTCAACCTTATAGCACTTGAACCCTTATCCTGCGACCTTCAAACTTGCGCCTTGGACATTAAGTTTGGCCTTGAGAAACCTTGAATCTTGAATATTGCACCTTTAATCTTGAACATTGAACCTTGAACCTTGAACCTTTTAGTCTTGAACCTGGAGCCTTGAGCCTTGAGCCTTGAACCTTGCACCTTCAACCTTCAACATTCAACCTTGAATGTTCAGTCTTCAACTTTGAGCCTTGAACTTTCAGTCTTCGACCTTGAAGAAGCCTTGAACCGTCATTCTTGAATCTTGAACCTTCATGGTTTGAGCCCTAAGTTGAATATTGAAGCTTCAACCTTTCAATTTTCAACTCTCAACCTAGAACTTCCAGTCTTCAACCTTGAACCTTGAATCTTGAACCTTGAGTTTCCATACCTTGGCCCTTAACTGAATATCGAACGCCTTTGAAGCTTGAACTTTGCGCCTTCAACATTGAACATTGAACCTTGAACCTTCTAACCTTGTACTTTGGACCTAAAGCTTTGAGCCTTCAACCTTGCACCTTCATCCTCCAACATTCAACCTTGAATTTTCAATCTATACCCTTGAACCTAGAATTTCCAATCTTCAACGTTGAACCTTCATACCTTGAGCCCTAAATTGAACACTGAACCTTGAACCTTGAACCTTTAAACTTCGACCTTGAATCTTGAATCTTCAACCATTTTTAATAAATGAAGCGTTCAGCCTTGAACCCAATCTTCAACCCTAAAAACAATTGAACCCGTAACCCTTGCACCTTCAATCCTGAACGCTTAGCCTGCAACTTTCAACTTTCAGCCTTCAGCCTTCCATTTTGGGTCTTCAATGTTGAACTCTCCAACCCTCAGCCTTCAGCCTTCAACCTAAACACCTTGTACTTTGAACGTTCAACCTTGATCCTTGACCCTGGTTCCTCGAACGTTCAACTCTGAACGTTCAACCTTTACTCTTGAGCCTTCAGCGTGTTGGTTTGAACCTTGACACGTGAAGCTTTGCGAACGAGTGTGCTGGACTTGCTTTGCATTTTTAGCTGTGCAATGCTAAAGGTTGGTAAAGGTTAGTAAAGGCTGTTACTGTAAAGCTTGTTAGTGTAAAGGTTGTTACTGTTGTAGAGGTAAAGGTGCATTAACCATTGTTTTCCTGAGGCTCCTAACATGATGAATAGCCCTGTACCTAACCCGAAAAGTTGTCCATTTTGACTAAATTGAAAGTGCAACTGAATGAACACATCCATGGGCTTGGTACCCAAAAATCATCATTGCCAAAAAACAATGACGAAATTCCCACGATTTAGGGTTGTTGTTGTTGTTGTTCTCACATTAACTCGCATAATCAAGTCCGTGGTCACAGGGGTTAAGAAGCCCCGTCGCTCAGAAAAGATATTAGCCAAAATGAGGTACTGTACCTCTATCGTATGATGCGTCCAACGTGCGTGGGTTTCCGTTTTGCACGTACTTTCGCTGTCGGTGGATGTTACCGGGCTGGAATAGGCTGTCTTCCTACTGTCAGGCAGTCGTCTTGTGGGCTTGCTATTCATTGTACGGCTACTATATTGGTACTGCATTACGTATAATATCACGGTTACCATTAGGCGTTAGATTATTAGACTATATATACTACCTGGTAGAGCATACGATGAAATTGTACTATACGATGAAATTGTACTAGGTATTTTTTTCAAATTTTTTCGAATACGTCAGTTGTGAAATCGATCAATTTAGTAGTCGATACCAGGCATCCTTGCCAGCTGCGTGATACTCCGACTGTGCTTTTTGACAGATGTATTCAGAAGGTATAGGTATTTGTACGAATAACCATTGGTACACCCGCGTTACGTATAATATCACGGCTACCACTCTGCTGTTAGACTATCAAAATAAGCTACTGATCTACTGTCCAAGTGGAGGTATTTTTTAAATTGTTTCAAATGCGCCATCTGTCGAATCAATCACTTTAATAGTCGATACTCATATTTGGCGGGCTGCCTGATTCCGCGGCCGCGCGTTTTTACATACCCTGGTACGTTTTTATTATTCATTGATGATATAGGTGTTTGTACGAATACTTCATTGGTACACTTGCATTACGTATAATATCAAGGCTATCATTTTGCTGTTTGGCTGTGACAGACTACACGACGTACTGTCATATTGTAGGTAGTTGACATGATGACGCTTCACTGCAATGCCAATGCACCAGGTGGTAGATCGTCTGGACGAATTGCCGGAAGTCAACCGTGAGCAGGTGGAAGAAGCTGGGAAGGAGCTGGCCGATGCTGCGGTTAAGGTTCTGGCGCAAGGCCTCAGACTGCCGAATCAAGAGGTAAAAAACTGCAATTTCGTTTCTCTGAGTCCCCAAAAATGAATCGTTAAATTAACACGACAAAACGAACATGTATCCCAAGTTCAAAGTTTTTTATTTACCCGCCCTTGTGCTGGAACAGGAGTTGGTCGATGGCACTGAAAAAATGCCAAATCGAGAGGTGTAATGCCGCGATGGTTTGGTGCTGTTTGATATTCCGCGTCTGCGGCCTGACGCTAATATAACCCATTTTACGTTTTTTTTTTCTTCCCGGGTTCTCTACCGTACTTGGCATCCACGTTTTACCTCACCCGAAAGCGGGTTTGAGGAAGATGGGTATTGTTGGCGCGACGTAACCCAATCAACGAATCAATCGATCAACCAATCAATTAATCAATCATTCAATCAATCAACCAATCAACCAATCAATCAATCTCAATAATTGAATTAATCAATTTGTTGGCACCGGTTCATGCTGCGCACCGAATACTATGAAGGTCAAGAGCTCAAACGTATCAGGAGCCGTTCGCTCGAGTCCTTCTTAAAGCGACCCCGTACTCTGCCACCCAACTACTGAGAACGATTAATAGTCGTCAAATCCGCTAACTCGCACCCCTGTCAACTTCAACTTGAAGGTTTTTGACATGGCTTTGGAAGCCGTTGTACGCTGGTGTTCCCCGAGAAGCGACGATGAACCAAAGGCTTCCGACGATGGCAGTTTACCAGGTGAAACCCGAAGACGTTACCCCCGTTTAGAGCTGTGGTTCTTGAAATATTTTATAACAATCCCGGTGTAAAACTCCTTCATATTTATGTTGGACACCCTTCTCTTAAGGTATTATCGCCAGAGGGGCGATAATGACCCACCCCCTACTGCAAGCTTTGGCGGTAGCGCTTCTTTAGTGTGCTTTGTTTTTTGTAACTATTGCTCAGTTTACACTATTGCCTGTAGGTTCGCGCTCAGATCTTCGGTAACACGCATCCCTGAAAATGATCCGTAGCAGTAGCCGAACCGTAGCAGTAGCCGTAACAGTGTTATAGCAGTAGCAGTAGTGGTAGCTGTGGTTAACATATTAAACATTCTTGAATGTACATGCCATTGCCGTAGGCGTAGCTAGTTATGCCTCTTGAGCACTTCTGTTGTACTTGTGTACGAGCAACACTTCCATCGCACCAGTTACAGGATACCCGTACTTTCAAAACGGCGGTAGTTTTATCTGTAGCTTTCTCACAGCAATGTCTTGATCAGCACGTCTTGTTCTTGATCGTTGCCGCGCTGTCGTATGATGTCCGGCTACCATTCGATTCGAGGCGAAGGAGGCGTACGAGAAGCACCATTATATGTTTTATTCGGCAACAGCTTCCCAGTAGCTCTCGCAGCAGCAGCTTTAGCAGTTGCTCCATAGGTTTGTCAGTAGCTCTCCCACAACAGTACCTTTATCAATAGCTCTCGTTCTTACCATGCGTGTGGTGCCGACTGTCTGTCAATTCGCAGCGAAGGAAGCCTACGAGAAGCGTCAGAAGGCTCATCGCCGCCGGGTGCGACTCAGCCTCTGGGTCAGGGACAAGGGACTGGCGCTCTTGTCGTCATCTGCCGTGGTCTGGTAATGTACTGCCAGTGTTCGGCCTGTGTACTGCCCATGCGTTGCCAGTGTACTGGAGTGTACTGCCAGTGCACTGCCAGTGTACTGTCAATGTACAACCCATGTACGGCTAGTAAACGTTGTGCAGTCAGTATGTTGCCTAGCCGTTGCGTCCAGCCGTCTCGCAGAGTCGTTCTACAGACGTATACCGGACAACCTTCACCGCATCTCTCTACATACCACGTGTACCGTCGGCGTCCTGGTGGCTGTACAAGGCCTTGGGCACCAAACCCAACCCCCACCCCTCACGACAGTCTGCACAAGGTCTTGAGCACGTAACCATAGCTAGAACTTAACTCTAATTCTGACTATAACCCCAACCCTAACCCTAACCACAGCCTGTACAAGGCCTTGAGCAGCGAAGAGGCTGTCGAGAGGAGGAAGGCGTCTGCGTGCCTCAGCAGGGTAGGCCGAGCGGTGACCTCTGTCCAAGCCAACGAAAAGGAAAGGGAAGCAGACTCTCAGAAGATCAAGGACGCCATTTCGCCGCTGCTCCAGTTTCAGCCGGAGGCGGGTGGCGGTAGCGTTGCCGAGACGAAAGGTACGTAAAGTGATAGATGTCGGATATCAAATGTTAATCGATCTACCAGGCATGTATGTATGATACCGATGAGTGAAAAACCATATTGATACGATTTCGATAGTCGATGCGAAGGGCACGTGCAGTGATTGATGGATATCGCACACTTAATTATGATGGAGTCCGATACGATATCGATAAGTAAAACGTCAAATCGATGCGAGTTCGATATTCGGTAGACGAAACGAACGGTACGTGCAGTGATGGATGTCGGAAATGAAACGAGAATCGACATCAATACGATACCGATGAATTGGAAAATCAACTCAATGCTATTTATATATTAGAGATGCCGAAAAGGACTCTCAGAAGATAACGGACGCCGTTTTGCCGCTGTTTCACTTTCAGCCGGACGCGGGTGGTAGAAGCGTTGCCGAGACGAAAGTGAAGTGATACCCTAACCCTAACCCTATCGGATATCGAACGATACATGAGCTCGATACGATATCGATAAGTAAAACATCAAATGGTTAATATTTCGATATTCGATGTTCGACGCGAAATATACGCATATTGTCTCCGCGGCGGCAACGTCGTGGGAAGCTCAGGTGGCCGTGTTCGAAACTACTGTACGTGTGAAGGGTAATATAATACAGTGATTTGTGGCAGTAAATTACTAATTGGTTGATGCAACGAAATAATGTACATTCGCTCATCGAAATATCTCGTGAGGTTATTTTCCAAGGTTACCCTTCAAAGTGTTCCCATCACGCTTACACCGGTTGCCCGTTGTTGCTCTTCTTGTGCTTGTTGTGGCATTGCAGTTGCGACACCATGAGACCACGTTTCTGCCCCTTGCCATCGGCTTCGTTCCCCCTTTATGCATCACTCTTATCGATATCCTTGTTTGTATGGGAAACTGCCCTTTCTGCACGCGCGTGGTGCCGCCGGTAGTTTTGGTATATGTTTTTTTTTTCTCTCTCGAAAAGTAGCGTCGGTGTAGCTTTTGAGGTGTAGCGTTTGAGTTGGTTCCGTCGAGTGCAATATAAAGCAGACACATCCTTGTCTATACAGATATTTTACAAGCTTTACCTGGAGTCGTGTGCCTCTTCAAGTCGATCGGTAGCGTTAACCCGTTAATCCGCTTCCCTACGCTGGACTTGACGTATAGTTATTGCAGTTAGTATAGTTGTCATGGTTGTTATAGTTATTTATAGTTATTATAGTTATTGTAGTCGTATCATTAGTTTTCATAGTAGTCATGTTTAGTCATTTACCTAGTAGTTATTATATTGATTTTAGCTGTTGTAGTTATAGTTATTATGGTCATCGTAGTTATTGTAGTTGTTGTAGTTATTGTAGTTATTATAGTTTATAGTTTCGGGGCGAAATACGCCAATAAACTGACGTAGTTTTGATCAAAACCATGCGCATCAAGCAAAAACGTGCCGCACCAGTCAGGTAAAAACCCCACAGAACTCCACTAACCATCTGCAATTGATAGCCAACTAGGAACTAGTCGGCGACTTCTAGTCAACCAACTCACAGCCCAACCATGACGCTTCCTGTGTGGCCTCCTCCGTCCCTCGAAAACTGATCGTTTCCATTGACGCGGTCATTTGTTCTGCCTCAGGTGAGAGAGACGCGTTCGCGGTGATATAGTCCGAGTCTCGAATGCAGGGCACACTGTTCGAAGAGTCACACATTGCTGCAGCCCTCTTCAACAACATAGCATACCCAACAGATATATATCTAAATGATGTATATGATGTATATGAGGTAGATGATGTAGATCGTCATCTGTTCGATATGTGCAACACTTAGAGCCCTTGGCCATGCCTTTTGCTTGCCTCAGGTGATGGAGACGCGTTCGCGGCGATATCATCGGAGTCTCGCATGCAGGGAACAGTTCGAAGAGTGACAACAGCTTCAGCCCTCTCAAACGCGGAAGGGACGTTGGGCACGTGGGCCATGAGTCTGCAGGGTTTCCTCGCGGAGGTGGGTGTGTTGGACGAAGTTTGGACGTACTCTATGCCGACTGGCCACGATAGGGGAGGTACTCATTTTCACGACCGAGCATAGGGTTAGGGCAACCGGCACGGACACCGGATGTGCTGGATGTAAAGATAGGGTAGAAACAATCGGAAATTATCCTCTCTAGTTTGTGACCACCGAGCTTGTATATCTCTAAGATGAATAATCGGCCCGACACAGGGTGTACTGGATGTAAAGTGGGTAGAAACTTTCCGAAAATACCCTCTCTACTTTGTGACCCCCGAGCTGTATATCTCTAGAATGAAGAATCGGCACGGACACAGGACGTGCTTGGTGTAAAGATGGGTACAAACAATCCAAGAGCACCCTCTCTAGCTTGTGACCGCAGAGGTTGTTCCTCTACGATGAAGCATTGGCATGGACACTGGCTGTGCTGGATGTAGAAATATGTAAAAATAACGGTTTTACGTGAAGACAGCGCAGGCATCGTTGCATGCCTCGCTAACGAATGGCTTGGTGGCGTTGATATTGGGGGTGAGGAACCCTGTCTGTCGGAATATATTACTCAGAAACATACCGCATCTAATCGTACCGTAGCATTGCTCGCTAACATTTGTCTTGATGGAAAAAAGTGCCCCCTTTAGCGTTTAGCGTTTAGCGTTTAGCCTTTAGCCTTCACCGTAGCAGGGGTTGCTGACATTTTTGGGTCGCGTGGACGTAGTAAGCGGTAGTTTAGGTGCGTGCTAGGCTCAGCAATATTGTGCGTCGAAAGCTCAAGTGCGTCGAAAGCTCAAGGTACATGCCGCAGAGATCAGCCCTTAACACCGCCGCTGGAGACGGTTTGCGTGGTGTTTTGCCTTGGATCGAACCACATTCCTCCATTCGCACTCAACGAGGGAAGGCGAAGCGCACCCATCACTATTCCGTGGAACCGACGCTAACCTTTCTCTTGGTGTTGTTGAGGTTCTAGGCGATGACTCTGGCGGCTTCGGGGGATCCAATTGGGCAAGAAGCGGCAGCGGAATCTTTCTGTTCCGCGGCGTCTTCCGACGGAGGCCGCGCGCTTCTCGGCCCCGTGGTCGAGAGCGGGGTCATCTTCGTTCTCATGGAGAGCAGGAGCCAGGCGGCTAGATCGGCCGCTGCAAGGCAAGAGCTGTAGCTGTAGCTGTAGGTGATGGCGATGATAGGATTTGCTGTTGCTGTTGCTGCTGGTGTCGGTGTTGGTGTCGGTGTTGGTGTTGGTGTTGGTGTTGGCGTTGGCGTTGGTGTTGCTGCTGGTGTTGGTGTCGGTGTCGGTGTTGGTGTTGGTGGTGTTGGTGTTGTTGTTGGTGTTGGTGGTGTTGGTGTTGGTGTTGGTGTTGGTGTTGGTGTTGGTGTTGGTGTTAGTGTTGGTGTTGGTGTTGGTGTTGGTGTTTGTGTTGGTGTTGGTGTCGGTGTCGGTGTTGGTGTTGGTGTTGGTGTTGTTGGTGTTGGTGCTGCTGCTGGTGTTGGTGTTGTTGGTGTTGGTGTTGGTGTTGGTGTTGGTGTTGGTGTCGGTGTCGGTGTTGGTGTTGGTGTTGGTGTTGGTGTTGGTGTTGGTGTTGGTGTTGGTGTTGGTGTTGTTGGTGTTGGTGTTGGTGTTGGTGTTGGTGTTGGTGTTGGTGCTGCTGGTGTTGTTGGTGTTGGTGTTGGTGTTGGTGTTGGTGTTGGTGTTGCTCATGCCTGCTACGGTAGGGATGCACTGTCTCTCTTTTGCCTTCTGATGGTGATGGCTTGATTACCTCTACCAGGTATCAAATTCCCCACCCCAAAACTGTTTTTGAGAAAAAATGCACGCTTGTCACCAATTAACATCTCCCATTGCCTATATAGGTACAGTATACAAAAAAAATTCGAAACACAGGTTTAAATTTCTGGCGATTTTTGGGTAAAGGAGCCCTGTCATTTATGGGTTGACATATATATAATATAATTCGTGGCCTCGGTTGGCACCGACGCTGTAAAACATTATACGTGTATGTTGGGGTTGGCGTTGACTGGCAACGACGCTGTAAAACATGCCAACCACTGCGTGAGCTAGGCAACCAGGGCACCGTTTTTTGTTTTTTTTGGCGGTCCACTTGATGGTTATCGAGTCACTGTAGATCATATTGTGCTGGGTGGAGAACCCTAACTCCGCACAAGGGGAACGATCGCATAACGTAGTGTGAACATGGTATGGCACCCACGAGGCAGTTTCATAGTAATACCCATTGCTGTCTCTGGAATGGCCACACCAGAAAACAAAGTAACTCGTTGGCGCTGTCATCCATAAACAAGTAGGTAGGCACAAGGTGCCGAAGTCCGTCTTACGAGCGGTTCTTGAAAGGATGCAGTCCACCCTTCATGCGACTCGTCGAACACCTCACGGCGCTTCGCGCTTGGTGCAAGCAATGTCTGCCTGGTTGGTGAAAACCCGACGTGCTCCGTCCAGGCATAGTAGGGATGCGAGGGTCTATGGTCATACGACTACGGCCATGTACAAACTGAGTACACCCCCCCAAAAGTTCTTGTATGGTATTATCAGCACCCTTCTTTAGGCCACTAGCGCGACCGACGCTGAATCTCATTCAAACGCGAACCTTAATAGACCTTGCTGGCGCACCGTAACAAACTATTTGAACGGCGGTGCTTATCGCGAAACCTTACAGAATGGTAGGCACTCCCCCCCCCCCCTTGTAATCAATGGTCTTAAGACTATGGCTATGCATGGAATGAGTGCAATGAGTGCCATGAGTGCAATGAGTGCAATGATTGCAATGAGTGGAATGAGTGATTGAGTGGAATGCATGGAATGAGTGCAATGAGTGCAATGATTGCAATGAGTGCAATGAGTGCAATGAGTGCACACCTTAGTCTCCCGTCGTATTGTGTAGACGTGTGGCTTGTGATGGATGTGATCCCGCTGTCTTCACGTCTCACTGCACCCCGTTCTAAGGAGACGAAGGCGTGTTACGGTTGCTGTTTCGCCCGACCTAGAGCTGCTGTTGCTCTTTGCTTGTCGCTGTTACGGTTGCTGTTTCGCCCGCCGTTGTGTTGCTGTTAATGTACATTTGCGTCGCTGTCGGGAATACCGTATTAGGAATACCATGTTGTTGCTTGGCCGTAAAGTGCTACCGGTACCCCCTATCGGAACACGCCTCCTAACGATTGCTCATATAAAAAGCGACGCTCCTACTAAACGTCGCACGCTGCCCGGTGATCAGAGGACTACTGTCGCGTCCCAACGGCAATACGAGGAGTGGTATCCCCGATCTCGTACCGCTGTTGTCGCTTAGCTGATACTTCGAAACATCAGCTGCACCTCGCCTTCCGTTCTGCAGTGCATACGCCAAATCGGGGACGATCTCCTCTGCCCTTTCGAGCGGCTCGGATGAAGGCTGTCGTTTCGCTGTTAAGGTTTATGTTTCGCCTCGATCTGATCCTGTTTCAGTTTGTTTTACTGCTTCTTTCGTTTGGCTTGAGACAAAAAAATCGTCTGCTGCACCCCATGTTCTTTCAGTGCCTGCGCCGAATTGAGGATGATATTTGCTGACCTTTTCAAGCGGCTCCGATGATGCCACCAAGTTGCTCAACGTCTCGCTCGACCTCATCGCGCCCTCCTAGTGCTGTCTCCCCCGATCTGGCCCTGCTTTTTTCTGTGGTGTTGCTTCTTATTGTGTTACTGTTTTTTTTGTTGTTGCTGGGACTAAACGAACCATCTGCTGCGCCCCGTTTTCCTTGCAGCGCTTACGCCAAATTGGGGATGATCTCCTCTGCCCTTTCAAGTGATTCGGATGATGTCACCAAGCTGCTTAACGTTTCGCTGGACCTCATCGCGCCCTCAACGAAGTCCAAAGCCGCGGCTGACGCGACCAGATCGAGCGCGGCAGCGTCGAAGCCCGGGCGAGGATTGGACACCTTGAAGGGCGGGGCGGAGCTAGCAGACAGCGAACGCGCTGTGGAGGTGCTGAGCTTCCTCGTTTCAAAGACGAAGGTGATGTGATGTGATGTGACGTGATGTGACGTGATGTGATGTGATGTGATGTGATGTGATGTGATGTGATGTGATGCGTGCTACGAGGGGGGTTGCACCCTTACTTTGGCCCAGGTTGCTTGGTGTGGCCGATGCTGTCATGTCGGCAAAAACCAATGGACGCGTTTTCCCTTCTGATCTCTCAATAGGGGTCAACAGGTCACGACGCTATGCCCTTTACCTGCAAAGTATCAAGTACTTTTATTTCAGGTGATGCCCCTGCTACATTCTCAAAAGTGTTTTGTTCAACGCAACTGTATTCAGGCGATGCCGCTGCTACGTTCTCAGTCACTTGACCGTAATGGTATGTCAGATGATGCCCCCCGCAAGGTTCTCAACGATTTGACCATAGCATTTGCATTTCAGTTCATGCCACTGCTCTGTGCTCAAGTGTTTACCCATAATTGTGTTTCATGTTATACAGATGCTATGTTCTAAATATTTTTTGACGTACAGCGGGGTACCCGATTTAAAAACCCCTCGGAAAAAACAGGCCCGTTTTACCTGTCTCATCTCCGTGCTGCTATTAACGCGGATTGGGTACACTACACCTGGCAGGTTCTAGTGTAGGCATCACAATATGTGACAAGTCGACGTAACCGCTCTCAAATCTGTTCTATCTTTTTACCGACGCTCTTAAATGGGGTATCTCACGTGTTTTTGCATTTCAGGTGAAGGAAGAGCTGTGCTACGGGTCTGCGAGGTGCCAGAAGGCTCTGTCTCGTCTGTGTCAAGCAGCGCACCACGTAAAGGGGACCAGTCCCATCGCCTATGGCCTCGCCTTCTTGTATTCGTCGGTGAGGCGCATCAGATTTGTCGGTACGGCCTATTCGTCTGTAACGGGCTGCTTTGCCGTCGGTATGGTTTTGTCTCGCGTATGTGCGGATTGTGTTGTGTTACGGTTGTAGCTTTGCCTCATCGCTCATAAATCACCCCCGCCCTAGTCATGGCGCTACAGACACAAGTCAAACACCCACCCAACTGCTCCAATCGGAAAATTTGAGTGCGTTTCGACAATTATATGGATAACCGCAGGCATGCTACGCTTCCGAACATAATGGTGTGTACTGGCAAGGGAAGCTATATATTGCAGGGATTTGGGCCAGCCCCCCCGCCCCATTGGCGGCGGCTTCATAATTTGAATCTCGCGGATCAAGGAGACATAAGCCGTGCATAGTGTAATTGTGACGGGAAAGATGATCGCGTAACGTTCCCATAAATGCTAGCAAGCAAAGCAGAGGCGGCGAGTCTTTCAATTTCCCATAAGGTTTCAGCTCTTGGTTCGTTACAGTGCTCTAGTTGGGTTCTCCCCATGCCTTGGTTTTCGTGATGGGCATTAATTTGCTTCTAAACATGTTCTCAAAAGTAGCGCAGGCTCATATGTTACTTCGCCCTGTTCGCCCAATGCTTTTTTGTTTCAGCTGTGCGTGAGCAAGGAAGAGGAGGTGAAGGAATCGTTCAAAGGGAAAGACATGACCTACGAACAGTACCAACAGCTGAAGCAACTCAACGACTCTCACGGACAAGGGCCGAAGGAGGATGAAACGGACACCAAAGACAGCGCTGATGCCGCTAAACGAAGGTGGCTATGCCCTCCCTCCCCCAAACGTATGTATACCCAAGCCGACCAAAGAGGAAGAGATAAGATAAGCAAACCGTTTTTATGTAATATGTGGAAGAAAAACACTGAGCGCCCACACGATGGAGGTGTCTCTATTAGGAGTAGGAAAGGTTCTCCGTCTCGAAAGGGATGCGTGGTCAATGGTCAACTGGCGAAGGCAAGCAACAAATGAGTAAACCCCCCCCCCCCCCAAGTATACCCGCCACAGGGTTGGTGTTGAATGTCGACGAAGCTATATACATTTATTTCACTACGTGAGCTACATATCCATGATAACCTATCTCGTTTTTACATTTTGGCGGTAACCGAGATGGTGGTCGAGTTAGATCATGCTGTGCGGGGTGGAGATCCTTAATTTCGCTCAGCGGGTATAATACAACGCACTGCGTACGTGCCATGTGGTAAGGCTCCCATGAAACAGTTACTTAGTATACCCCGTGCTGTCTTTGGAAGTGACGACACCGGAACATAAATCAAATCATTCCACGCTGTCATTCACGTGCAAGAATATATGCTTAAGGTGCCGAAGTCCGCCTCAGAAGCGATTCGTAGTAGGGCACAGCTCACCCTTCATGCGACTCGCCGAACACCTCGCGGCGATTCGCGCTTGGTGCACGCGATGTTGGCCTGCTCGGTGAAAATCGAAGTGCTCTGTCCCGGCATTGCAGGAATGGGTTAGGGTCTAGCTTATGGTCTTAAGGCTATGGCATGACTGCAAACATGCATGATACCACGTACACACCTTCCGCCGGCCCGCTCGCTCGCCTACACGCCCGTCGGTTTGCATCACCACGGACTGTTTTTTTTGTTTTGTTCAGGTGGGTAGTTGTATACTTCGGTATGTGTATTTCATGGCTGGTTGGTGTTAGCTTAGTAGCTCTTTGCATTTTTCAGTCCTCGTTGCGTGGTCAATGGTCAAACGACTAAGGCAAATAACGAATGAGAACACCCCCCCCCCCCCTACCCCGTGAAATCCTATTAACAACTTCTTGTTTGGTTATGCCTGTCAGATCTCATGCTCTAGCAGAAGCGGGGTGTGTGCTGTCACTGAAAAAGCTAGCCGAAGAGGCTAGCCCGGCCACGAGAGAACGCGTCGCCCTCTGCTTCCGAAGGCTAGCCACGGAGCCTCTGAACCGAGGGCTGATCGTGCAGCAAGGGGGGCTGGTGAGTGTTACACTTTCCACTTTCACAGGGCTAGGACGGTACCACTCAATGTTAAGTTTCCAAAAAAAAAAATAACAGTCCACCCCAGCTGCGAGAGAGTAGCCCACAACCTGAATACAATGATTAACAGACGCTTTAGATTGGATGTAATCCCATCTCTCCGTAGTATTCACACAATCAAACCCAATAAACTAATGCAGGGATACTCCCTTGAGTCTCTTGCACGATGTGCTGCAACCGTTTATCGAATGCCAAGTAAGCGGCAAACTCTAATGTTCTGCGATGCCATCGTACTGTGCTAATATTTCTCTACCAAAGACCATCGGAACAAGCTTACCAACAACTGGGTTTCCCCCCCCCCCGTTTTTCCATTTTTCCGACCGAGACAATGTTACGAATAACTATTTTCTCCCTTCGAAGCTTATCATGAATGCTTTGGATGCATGCTAGTAATAGTAGTAAAAGTATGAACAGTATGAGTAGTATTAATAGTATCAATAGTATTAGTAGTATTAGTAGTATTAGTAGTATGAGTAGTATGAGTAGTATGAATAGTATGAATAATATGAATAGTATGAATAGTATGAATAGTATTAGTAGTATGATAGGGGTGCGCTTTTGTATCTGAGGCTCTTTACTAATATACTGCTACACTGCTACAGTACTACACTACTACTGTGCCACAGGAGCTCTCTACACTACCCTAGCACTGTTTGAGAAAAATTGTTTGCTAAACTCGACGAATTATCCCATGGCCTAGTATTTGGTACTGTTGGGTATTAATTCTTACTATGATTCGAACGATGTTCGGTATAACCCAGATTTTTTTTTAGCGTAAGAACAGAAGCCAAGCGTGATTCAAGCGTGATTCGAACGATGTTGGGGTAGTTCCTCACTTCATTACTTCATTACTTCATTGTTAATATTTTTAATTGATCACTACTGGTTACCCATGATTAGGTGCTGATCACTGGTGATCAGGTATTGAGTGGTAGTGATTCATACTGAGTGGTAGCGGTTTTTTTTAATATCATACCGTCAGCCAGCAAAGTTTTAGGCCTATATCTGGTAGTTCGGAGGATGTGGTATGTATCTTTTAACCTTGTCGTGCCACGCGTGCTTTCTCCCAAGCTTATCAACACTGCTTTCCTTCGTTATTTGTGTGTGCCCCCGACCTTGCCAAACAGTCCTTGCTGATCAACATGGCTGCAACGCCAAGCGTGAGTGAGAGAGATTCTGCGACGAAAAAAGACGAGAAAGGCAAGGGTTGCATGACGGAAGCTCGGCACGCCATCGCTAAGACGCTCGTCACGACCAACCCGCATCTTCTCACCGAGGCACAGACTATGGGGTGAGCAAAAATCTTCCCATCGTGTGGAAACTATTCTGTGTACTTAATTACTGCCTTAATATTGGAGCAAACCCCCGGGGACGGAAGAGTGCTTTTGCCGGGGTGGGAGAAAAGCCTGATAGCTGTACAGAAAAAGCAAGACGATCCCGCATGCATTGTCACATGCATCGTCGGCTCCCGTGCAGCAGCTAGAGGGAGTAGGAAGCGGTCAGGGAAAACAGAGCCTAATTAGCAACCATGGCCATCGCAGCTGTCGCTGCGACCCTACCTCGACGAGGGCCCCGAGGGGCTTCTTTGGGATGTATCAAGCAGAGGATCGCAGCTGTGGTAGGGTATCGACAGGAGGCGGAATCCATGCACGGGTCACTGACATAGAGGTCAGGATTCTTGTTCCCGAGTGTTATAGAATGCGGGAATATGATATATGTGGCGTTAACGCCGGCGCAGATGACCACCAGCCTCCAGACCCATTTGCGGGCGGCAGGCAAGGACATGAAGCGGTACACCGTGCGCTCTTCCGGCTGGGAAGGGCGGCGAGCCATAAGATGGACCATACGGCTCTGGACATTTCTATGGGGTACGTGGGGTGACGGTCCACGACCGTCGCACAAACAGACACATAGGGTTAACAGCTTCCGCCGCCGTGGCGGGGGCGAAACTTTCTCGACAAACGGTGTTCATAAAGGCGGACGTCCTGCAGCTGTCCGCAAAGTCTGCACGTTCGTACGCAGCGCGTGCACAGGACAATGGAAGTCGAATCTACCAGGAGTCAAGGTACTATAGAAGTTTGGGTATCGTAAGGACGACAAGAAACCCGAAGGAAGGATGCTAACGAGAGACAAACATGTTGCGCCCTGAGAGAAGGGAAAACGGGCAACAAGTATGGGTGTGATCTCATGCCGCAGCAGAGAGGCCTCATTGATCCCAAAATATATACGAGTTAAAGCGTCGGCGAAATGCTACAGCTGAAGTGTATGATGGCGCTACACGTGATGGTGCTGTTTTACACTTTTTTGGCACACATGTAGCCATCCTGTACGTAGGGCAAATTATTGTGTAATTTGTTGGGGTTGATCCGTTGATTTTCTTTGTACGGGAGACACGGCGTTAGAATGTACCAGGGTAGTCAACAACGGGTAATTTTTCACCCCTTTGGGCCTCTATAGACTGCTGTGCCAGTACACTAGTGATTCCTCTATAGCACTCCAGTAGTCTATAGCACTGTCGATATGTGCTATTAACAGTCCGAAAACCGGCACTATAGCGGCAAGTACTGTACTACTACTGTACCACTACTGTACTACTACAGTACTACTACTTCGCTTGCTGCCACTCCTGGGTTTTCCCACATTTGCCAATTGATTTTTTAGGCACTATAGCGGGTAACCGGTAGTACTCAACCGGCAATATAGAGGACCACTACTGTGTGTTTCTTATCCTAACAAGCCAGCACGTGTCTTGGGGCAGGTACCGACCACCCGCCCAGATAGTTTTGACCCGGATCTATTTGCACGTTAGAGACATTTTGCCACACTGCTGTAGCAGTGAATCCTCAACGGGTCTTTTCGTGTCTTTCTTAATGCATTTGATACTCTCAAATGTTACGGGTGTTGCCTTTTGGTTTTCGAATTAAAAAGTGACACCATTGCGTCGAAGCTCATATTTATAAGCTGCGGGTGATATTTCGGCCGCTGTTTATTTTCTTTTTTTTGGTGCGGCGGCTTCCACGGATCGTGATGATGAAAGCAAAAGCCCGAAAGCAGCGAATGCTCTCTCAACACGATTCCCTGTTCTCTACGAGGTCGTGGTACTCCAACTTGCGCGTAGTCGCAACCCTACAGTACAGTAGCCCCAGCGTCTTGGAGAGGCGAGCGACGTTTTCAGTGTTGTCGCGTGAGGGAATAAGGTATGCCTCTTTTTGGCTAAAAAAGGAAAGATTCTGAACGAAGGGGCTCCCTAACCTACCTGGCATTGATGTCATATTGATGTCATATTGATACCTGGTATTGATGTCATATTGATACCTGATACCATCGTTGGCATGCCTTTTTGTTTTTTTAATGCCATTTTTTGTATACCTTTCCCATGGGTGTGTTCACCGCCTTTTTTATTGCTGCACACGATGAACACTGAACGTTGTATCCAAATTGATCTGGGGTGAGGTGCATGTTAGCCGTAACCTTTAGCGTACCCATTAGCGTACCATGCCACATTGCACCGCCACAATCGCACATTAAGTGATCAAGTCAATAAATCATCGCCATTTTGCAGTCCGTGCTCACAGCGCAAGCAGGCTCCAGCAGTTCTGGAGTGGAAGGAAAAGACAACTCGGGAGAAAAGTTAGATAGCCAGCGGTAAATCGCACCCAGCAAACACAAAAAAATGAACAAAATCAACGTGCGTAGCAACGTATTAGATACATGCCGGCATGATGTAAACATAGTACAACTTGCAACAGAAAATCGAAGAAACAACACACCGGTATCAATATGACGCGTCAATAACGCTTGTTATGTTGGCCCCAACAAATGATGGACTTTCAACCGGTAGCCTGCATCACTTTTTTGGTTTGGATCTTCGTTGGAGGTCCGAATTGAAAAAAATCAAAAAAATGTTCGGCGCAGTGGTGTCCACCCCTGGTGCGGATGGACGACCCTTTCGCTGTCGACGGAATTTTGGATTAGCTGGGAATCAACAATAATATTGTTGATTGTGATTTGTTTTTTTTTTGGGGGGGGGGGGTGATAATTGATCAACCACGACTGTGTGGTAATCTTAATCTTGCACGATTATGGGATAACCTTGTTTGGTTTGTAAGGCGTATTGTATACTAAAAGTCATCCAGCTCAAATAATGATGAAGGTCAAGGCAGCAGTTGACGTGATCATGATTGAAATAATCACAACACAAAACAGGGTTGATCCTGTGCAGTTGTGTTGATTCCCGACGCTTCCCGAATTTTTTGCAAGTCCTTGCCCGGCTTGCTTGCCGTGGGCAGGGACTACAAGCCTCGCAATTTCCAACAGTTCGAGGGTCTAGTTTTCGTCTACTTTTTGGCGCCGCGCCGCCTTTCAATTATTTATTCGGTTTGCTGTTGTAGTAAATAGTAGTAAAAATAGCTTTCGCCCACTGACGTCCTACCCCTGCCCATTGAGGTAGCGATCTTTCCGCTGTCGATTAACCCTTGGAGGTAACCTTAACCTTTCGCTGGTGTTGTGAAGCAGCTAAACAAGTGTTGGTAACCTTTGAGTATTAATAGTGATATTCGTGCTTCTTTTGGGGTTTGCAGTGATCGATTAACCATGATATATGATGTGCTTATTTTGACTTGTATAACGCTTTGTATTGCGTTCTAAAATTCATAGTTCGAGCTATAACTATACATACACATATCGATTCATGGTAACTTTTGGTTGTTGATTCCCAATGTTTTTTCCGATTTTGGCAGGTCGGTGCCTGCCTTGATTGCCATGTGCAGAGACCATGAGTCTCTTAACCTCCAGCAGTTCGAGAGTCTACTGGCGTTGACCAATCTGGCCAGCCTGGATAACGTCAAGAGTCGCATCATCGCAGAGAAAGGAATCTCTTGCTTCCACTATCTACAGGTGCGGCCATATATTTATTGCATCTCTTCTGTTTATCGCATATCTTCTGCTTGTCGCATATCTTCTGTTTATTGCATCTGCTCTGTTTAGCTGCTGTGGTCTTCAGGGAGGAGCCTCGAGGGTCGTGTATCCACACCTTGAACGCCCACATGGTAGCTACAACGATAGCGACAGTGGTAGCTACACTGATATCTACAAGCCACACTTGTGCGGATGAATCCTCCAGCGTTGTGTTCACACACCACGAACATCCACAAAATAATGATATCCCCGTCACTACAAGGGGGGGCCGTAGAGCCAACCGGCACTGCACTTTAGAGGCACTTTAGAGGCCATCCCGCAGTAGTGCCGGTAATGACAATATGATAATACTGCGGGTTCAATCTGTGCCAAGCGATTTCACAGCACTATAGCGGGCACTCGGCACTACCCGGCCAATGGTATTGTAGCTATGTGCTCCCGCGTTTGTTTTTGTGTTGACCTTTAATAGCAGTGTCAGCAACATGCTGCTTTGTGTTCGAAATAGCGTGTTGTGTATTGTACGTTGTTTAGTAAACGGCGTCACTTGATGGAACCAAGTAGTTACACGGTGTTCACCCTCCCTTGCTTTTTCAAGCAGGTTGATTTTTTGTTGACACGTTTCCCTCCTCTGTTGTGCAGTAGTCTGTAATATGAGTCTGCATGGCGAACGCGCGGCGCATCCGAACCTGCTTGTTGTGCATTGTTTTTTCGGTTGCTTGTTTGACAGACATGTCACTGACCCTTAGTCGTCGCGTAAAAACATGGTGTGTTGCGGCTAGAAGAACGGCAGCACTTCGTTTTTTTGTAGGAGCAGCCAACCAGCCACCCCCTTACTTTTTTTAAACAAGCATGAACACTGATCGCCGCCTTTCTCTTAATAATGCACGTGTACTAAATCGCGTGTGTACTTGTCCTGTTGTGCACAGCAGTACTTTAATTTCGACACGTGCCTAAGAAACCACAACGTGTCTTTAACCTTGTGGCGGTACGGTATCGCATTTCTGAACGACGCCTGTTGCATATTTTTCGTTTCTTTTTGTTCTAAGTTCTCTGACCACGAGATGCTCCGACGAGCTTCGACCGAGGCGATGTGCAACCTCCTGCCCCACCAGAAGATGATAGATCACCTTAAGAATGCTGATACGCTCAAGCTGTGGGCGGCCTTCTCTCAGTTGGGGACGGAAGATCCGCCCACTGCTGCGGCGGCACTGGGGTGCCTCGCGATGGCCTTCAGGGACCCTGAGGTAATTTATATTACAGTTGTTTGCCTTTCCAGCAATTTCTTGTTCCCTGTGGTCTCTTATTCCAGTGTTTTCTTATTCCAGGGATTTCTATTTCCACTAGTTTCTTTTTTCGGTAATTTCTTTTTCCAATGATTTATGATACCAGTAGGTACATCTTCAAGTAAAAGAAAATGGCAGCTTGTAGTTTTTACTTGCAGTGGTTTTTAGTTCCAGTAATTTGTGAGCCTGGATAGTCGGTGAGCCTGGACGATCATTTCTTGCTGGCATACGGAAACACGAGACTTTCACTGGTCATCGCTTGTCAACGCTACGATCTCCAACATGATGGCAAATCCTATTGTACGATTCTGCATCAAGTGGACATCCATACGAGTTGTCCTGAAAGCAAATGGACTGCGTTCCCGTATGGTTCTGAGCGTGGCAGACGAGATACACACAGAAACTTTAAGACGACCATGTGACAACAAAAAACAGACTTGTGCTACAGTTGTCTTTTTTTGTAAGGCGTCTCGCTGGAGGAGCCCTATACAAAAAAAGAGAAGAAACTGATTTGGCGAACAATAAAAGTGCTGCCCGATGAAAAATCCCATGGCCCCAGGTATACAACGATAATTAGTGAAAACTTAAAATTACATTCCTATGCTTTTAGGAGCCCTATCCTTCATTCAAAATTTCATTCATTCACGAATTAATTCACAAATTCATTCATTCAGAAAAAAAAGCATTTCAGTCAAAATGTGCTATCTCTATAGTCTATAGCGTAGCACGCGTTCCATATATTATATATTACGTACCTGGTATTACGATTGGCAGATGGGCATCCATACGAGTGGGTCTGAAACTAAACCTTTTTTTTTATCGCGCGTTTCTGGTCGTGGTCGACGGGATACAGACCAAAGATTCGAATTGAAGACATGTCCTAAAAAACCGACTGCATCATGTACACTGCTTAACCTGTAGCTAGGCACCTAACCCTAACCCTAAGGCTAAGGCTAGGCGAAGGCTAAGGCTAAGGCTAAGGCTAAGGCTAAGGCTAAGGCTATAGGGGGTCCATTTCGATGGCGGTAAGGAACCTTGACGTGAGGTTTTATCCCTGTAATTTCTTTATCCGTTGCTATGTTATTCCAGCCGCTTAATGCTATCGTATCGAAAAGCTATACAGTAAACTTTCATTAAATTCGTTGGAAGATCGCTGTCGCGTAGCAATATTTAGTTTATTTTTACTGAGGTGTTCTTACGCTGCAGAGATATTGAAGCTTGTCACCGCCGACTACATCATGGGGTTGATTGTATGCTATGTAAGAGCAACATCAGTATTCCAACGACTTGGTCTGTTATCCCCGACAAGCTTTATGCCCGCCTCGTGCGATTTAAGACATACTTCGTGCAACTTCAGCCAATACTGCGTTCGATTTGAGGTGTACTGCGTTCGATTTGAGTACTTCCGCGCGTACAATCTAGAACTCGGCGCGTGAGATTTGAGACCACGGGCGTGCCTTTTGGGACCCCCGACATTCGATTTGAGAATTTCATAGCTTTGTCCGATTTGAGGCTGCCATAGCTGCGTGCGATTTGAGACTGCCACATCATAGCTGCGTGCGAAGCCCGACACACTGCATGCGGCTAGGGCCCCCCTGCGTCAGATTTGAGACTGCAAGCTGCGTTCGGTTTCAGACTTCCTGCGTGCGATTTGAGCTTGGGGGCGCTTCACCAACACCCTATCAATAGATAAACAGATCACGCCGTGGTCGACGAAGTGGCGCCTGTCGCACCCACTGGATTAGATTTGACCACCTGATACATGCCTCTCGGCGCATGCTATTGATACCTTATTACTATTACTCGTAATATTAATAGTATTCGGCAGGAGTGCACCTCAATTTTGGTCATCTCCTCACACTACCATGACCAGGTTTATCCGCCTCCCCCCCAAAATAATGATGTTGACAGAGAAAAAATAATTTGGCACCCCGATAAACAATCCCTATTAGACCATTTCTCATACAGTCGGATTTGTCAGTCGAAAACGGCTTTTTCGACTGAAGCCCAAATCGGGCTTTCTTACACAGTCGAAAAAGGGCTTTTTCGACTCAACTTTTTTCGACTGAGAATTCCGACTGGCGGATCCAGTCGAAAAACTCGACTTTTTGGACTGGATCCTCCAGTCGAAAAACTCAGTCGAAAAAGTTTTCCACGTGTTTTTTGAACTGATCGCATCGCTCGTCCCACCACCAAACACACACGGCCACACGGCCACACGGCCACACACCCATACCAGGTACCACACAGCAGTATCATACAAGGCGCTGGCGCTGGCTTGGCTATCACTGCTGTTGCTTCTCGCAGCAAGTCAGCGTGGTGCATTCCTAGTTCCGCTCGCCAGCAGCGTGTATCACACGACGGCAGCAGCGCACGGGATCGATTCCATGCTGCCAACAACGGCTGCGCCTGCTGTAGCTTTGGCGGCTCTCGGCTGAGTGCAACTCCACGAACGTAGCTTTGGCGGCGTTCGGCTAAGCCCAAAGCCACCAGGACGAGGGTTCGTCGAGCCGTTGCTCGCGGAGAAAGCGCGAGAAGCACAGAGCTGCCAACCGATTTCGACTGCTGTATATACAGCAGTACTCCCTCACACCAACCGCCTCTAGGAAGAGCACAAAAACTATAAAATCGACTGGGCTGACGATAAGAAGAAGGACCAGAAGAATCCAGTCGAAAAGAAGTCCAGTCGAAAAGGGCCGTTTTCGACTGGCGGAATGCGACTGTGTAAGAAAGGGCCTTAGTATTTCTAAGGTTAAGACTAATACATACTATTCATACATAGCTCAAGAGGAAAACAGCACTACTGAAATTACAACGATATGGGTTGGTTTGTTAGTGTTTTGATTAGAGTATTGTTTATGTTATGCAGTGTAATATTAATTTAACAGGATCATACCGTCAGTCAGAAAGTGCTAGTATTATATTAATAATAGTATTCATAAATACTATTAATATGATTAACTAGTATTACTAGTATTAATACTAATTAATTGTATTCATACTATTAATGATATTTAATACGATTGACACGATTAATATTATTATTAACATTATTATTATTTATATTATTAATACGGTTACATTAAGACTACTATTATTAATAGGGTTTGACTAAGGCCACTATTATTGATAGTAATATTAATAGGGTTTGACTAACCCTTTTGATATTACTATTAATGGTGGCTCGGGGTCACGTCACTCTATCTAGCGAGTGACCCCGTGTTCGTTTGAGGTATTTGGTACTGTTTGGATTTTTTTGATATGAATTCGCATTGAAATGTCAAGCCAAGCTGCGCCAAGAAATTGGCTATAGTATTTCTGGCAGTGAGGTACAGTCAATGGTGCGAGTTTGATGGTGTGATATGATATGATATGATATGATATGATATGATATGATACGATATGATATGATATGATATGATATGATATGATATGATATGATATGATATGATACCTCAACACCCGGTAGTGAAAAACGGGGTATATCATAACATCATCATAACATCATCATAACATCATGATAACATAATCATAACATCATCATAACATCATCATAACATCATCATAACATCATCATAACAACATCATAGCATAATGATAACATCCCCCCTAGTATTTAGCAATACCATACCGTAGCCTTGGTCTAGAAGTAATGATACCCCTATCGTAGCACGCGTCCCGTATTACATACACCCTACAAAACTACTACCTTTCGCATTTTGGCCGAGTTCATCAACCAACGCGCTGTCCGAAGAGGGGACGTTTCCGCCGAGTTTATCCACCAACACGCTACCCGAAATGGCGATCGAACCCAAGCGCGGCGCGGTATGGTGCTGTAGCGCGGGACCTGCTCTGCGTGGACTATTTTATCCCCGGTGTTGCCGTAACCTTGGCGTTCGGGAATCGAAATGCTGAACATCCGTGATTATCCACACGTTGTTGTATTTGTTTCGCTTGACTTATTACCTGGTATTCTGTTTCTTGTTTAGTATCCTCTACTGCTGTATGCTATCTTTATTGCGGTCATGCAGGTGGCGAAGGGCTTCATGGCAGAAGAGGTGGGTGGCTGCGAAGCTCTGGTGCACGCACTCTTGTCGGTGGAGCCGGACATCCCCAACGCTGATGACCTCATCCTCAGGGCCGCGGTAGCGACTTCCTACCTAGCGGAGCAGGGTAGCTTGAGGTAAGAAAGACGTTATGCATTGTATGTACAACCGGGTTGAATTGACACATGAAACAGATGTCGAAGTGTGGTGAGTTTTAACCTTTAGATTTATATGTCTGTTGGGGAATCAAAACAGAAACACATGAAAATCGTTTCCTCGACGTGCTGTCTTTGTTTTCGTTGTAATACCAGGTACTATTTTTCGTTCAATGCGTATCATGTCAAAGATCCGCTTGTACACCGCCGTGACTAATGATTACTGCTGTGTGATGGCGTGCTTTTTTCCCGCCTGAAAAATGTCGGTGAATCTTTTCGGTCTTGCCTTCCTTCCCTCCTGCCTGACTTCCTGTTGCGTGTGTTTGTCCGGACGCATGTTTTCCGCCCGATCGATCTCGCTGACAATTATGGTCTTGCCTTTCTGCCTTTCTGCCTCCCCATGTAGCACGCACGGTAGCACACACCCTGCAGTGCATTTCAAACCAATTTTCCCCAAACCCAGGGACACAATACGCACACACGCGCACACCCATGGCGGCCTTAATAAGATGTCGTTGATATCAATCCATAGAATCGCCGCTCGGCATGCCGTTGTTTGACGTGTCGTTGTTTGACATGTTGTTTGACATGTTGCTTGACATGTCGTTGTTTGACATGTCGTTGTTTAAATGTCGTCGTTCGACATGTCGTTGTTTGACATGTCGTTGTTTGGCATGTTGCCGTTCCAACTCTACGCGTTGTTGATTAAATGGCGATCATCACCCTCACATATCGTCTCATGGGGTGTGTTCTCTTGCGTGGCAGAATAAGACGGTACCCAACATCATATGCCATATATATGCATATTATCCGAATACTTCAGCTGTGAGTTCGATCAATTTAATGGTCGATACCCATATTGCAAGCTGCTTGATACTCCGGCCGCGCGTGTTCACAGATGTATTCTTCGTTGAAGATATACTATTGGATAAATGGCTCCCCTGGATGCTGCCAGGGTGAACAGAATGATTTTACCGAGGCCAATTTCGGTCCATCATTATTCCGCGCACTGATACTATTAATAATTTAACCCGTATGGAGGGGGACAATAAGTTTGCCCAGATGCGTGCTTTCCGCCTGAAGGTTCTCGCTAACACTTACGGTCATGCCTACTTGGCTACCTGCCTGCCTGCATGCCTGCCTGGCTCTGACGTATGTTTATCCATGCGCGTATTTCCCGCCCGAACGCCCTCGCTGACGATATCTACCCGCCTGACTGCCGGTGTAACTGCCTGACCATGGTGTATATTTGTGGTATGGTTGTCCAGGCCCCTTCTGCTGCTAGGAGGAGTCGCAGACGCCCTGACCGAAGCGATAGCTGTGTCAAAAGATAAGGATGGCATGGAGGCTGCCAGAGCTGCGGATGCGTGCGCGAGTGCACTTGAGGCTCTCAAGCAGGAAATGGGGATGTCTTCTATCGACGAGGGTCTGTCGGCTCTGGACTAACGTCCTTGTCTCTATGATATGACTATTTAAGCAATTCTATTGGGTCTGGACTAGGGCCTTTACTTTTGAATATGCGAACGGTTGAAACAAAAGGTTCAAAATCCCTTTTCGGAAGTTTTATCGGGTCTGGACTGAAGTCCCTTCCTATTTCGTGTAGCTCACGTCCATACTGTGCAACGAGATGGCACTTATCGAAGGTCTATTGGCTCTGGACTGAAGTCCAATCCTCTACATAGTGCGGATGGCTGGAACAGAAGATGCCCTTCACTGAATGTCTGGCTCGTAGACAGACGTTCTCTCCACGCTGTAACATGAGGATGACGGCCGAGAGATACCCTTTAATTAAGTTAAATTGGCTCTCGATCGACGTTCTTTCCCTGATAATGTTGTCCTCACATTAACTCGCCCGTGGTCGTAAGACAGGCTCCAGTCACTCTGGAGTGGAAGACTATCCTAGGGAAAAAATAATACAAACCAAACGTGGTACATGTATGTTTCATAGATAGCTAAAGCAACGATTTTAAGGTGGCTTTCTAGAGGTGCCACTTCTAAAAGGGTGTTGGGTTGTGGGAGTGACGTCCAATTCTCTATATAGGGGTAATGTAGATGACGTCCATACTCTGACCCAAGAGGTGGCCTCGTGTCGAAGAAGGTCTATCGATTCTGGACTCACGTTAGTTCTTTTATACAGTGTATAATGCGGATAATGTGCAGGGTATTATCCTCTCCCTCTTCCCTCTTCTCTCTCTTCTCTCTCTTCTCTCTCATCTCTCTCATCTCTCTCTTTTCTCTCATCTCTTTCTTCTCTCTCATTTCTCTCTTCTCTCTCTTCTCTCTCTTCTCTCTCTCCCCTCTCTTCCCTCTCTTCTCTCTCTTCTCTCTCTTCTCTCTCTCCCCTCTCTTCCCTCTTCTCTCTCTCTTCTCTCTCTTCTCTCTCTCCCCTCTCTTCCCTCTTCTCTCTTCTCTCTCTTCTCTCTCTTCTCGATCTCTTCTCGATCTCTTCTCGCTCTTCTCTCTCTCTTCTCTCTCTCTTCTCTCTCTTCTCTCTCTCTCTCTTTTCTCTCTCACACACAGTCTCGAACAAAACCACTCTTTCGTCCATTTTCTGCATCACATCAGCTTGAAGCTCGTGCTCGTCGCGGAGAAGTCGTAGTGCGTCATACATCGCCAACACCCGCCAGCACCAAAACGTATTCAGGCCATACACCTCTTCAGCATATGACGCTCGCAGGGCTGTCTCTGCGAGCCCGACCTCTCTTTTGCTCTTCTGCAACGTTATCCGGATCTTGAGCAGCTTTATGTCCTCTCTTAAATATTCTACACTAATGCCAGAATCCCCCGGACCTGGCATGGCTCTTTCCCACCTTTATAGGCTGGCCTTGGCTGCGCTTACCAATAGAAATCAACCGGCTCTCACTAGTGTGTTGATAGATCTCTAAAGGTGTACACGTAGCTGGCGCGGGAAGGCGTGGTGATGACTCAAGACGGTGACACAGAACTCTTATATTATCAAGCCGTTGAGCCCTACTCGGTCTCATATGGAGCAAAACTACGAGGAACAGCTCATGGCAATTCATGCCGGGAAACTTCCGGCCAAACAGTCCCTTTGTACCTTATACATGAATCCCTTACCAACATAATATGGAACTCCATGATATAAGATGGATCATAACCGTCATGTTCATGAGGACAACCAACATACGTCATTTCCTTACCAGGGTCCCGCAGCACTGCAACAACAGGAGATTAATGCCCTTCATCGAAGAATGTTTAACTGACGCCCTTTTGTCCACAAAGTGCTGATGACGCCCGAGAGGTGGCATCCACCGAGAGAGAGGCTTCATCGGACAACGTTTTGCATCTTTATCCATCCCTTTTCTCGACCGAGGCCGCCGCAGAGCGGCAGAGGGGTGCCCCCGTTTGCATTCCGAGCAGCGTATCAAGCAGCAGGCAGGTGTATTTCGATAGGTAAGACTTCAAAAGCAATGAGGTCGCCACCACCACTCGAATAGTGACCTTGGGCCACTGAAACAAATGACTCTAAAAGTGCGCCCATGGCTGTAGACTTTTTTTCTCTACGACTACAGTGCGCCCACAACCTTCGAAGAACAAAAAAATGACGTTTCAATAGTATTGCGTGTTTTTCCAGTACTAGTACTAATATGTATACGTTAAGCCCCATGCACTACCGGCTCTCGCATAAGAAAGGGCCCAGCAAGAAACTTAACCTACATATAGCAGGTAAATCGTTTTTTGGGTGCCTGTTGTTAGGGCCAAGTTTGCGTTGCGAATCATTCTCTTTAGGGTTTAGCTTTTGTTTTGGCTATTGCTCAGACGGCTATCGTTTCTTGTCCCCAGTTTTTTTATCCATTTTTTTCACAACGTCTATCGAACTGTCCTGCTTGAACTTCAGAGTTAGATGCGCCGTTTCCAGAGGATAATTCAGGATCTTCTGGGCTGCCTTCCAGTTGCTTCTCTTTGGCTCGTGAGAGTGCCTCGCCACAGCCCGCACAGCATTCGAGATGTCGAGCCTCGTCTGGCTGGCGATTCACATCAGGCTCCCCACCACCTCTCGGAACGGCACATCTCCTTCCCCCTCATTCTCCTTCACGGACCTGTTATCGTTGGCAAGGGAAGCGGGGATCGAGCTGGTGCGGCAAATATTGAATCTCTCGAGAACATTCCTGATGTAACTCTCGTTAGAAATCTCAATCGTGCCAGCCTCGCGGTCGCGAATAAATTCGCAACCAAGAAAGAACTTGACCTCACCCAAATTCTTCGTAGGAAGAGAGCTTCCACAACCACCTTAGCCAGACTCTTAGTTCCTGCATACATAATATCATCCACGTGAATCGTGACCATCCACACCACCTCGTCTCCCATCATGAAACGCAGGACACAGGGGTCAGATACAGACTGCTCGAAACCAATCCTCTTCAGGTCCGACACTAACCTCTTGTAGAATGTTCTAGATGCCTGCTTCAATCCGTACTAACTCTTGTTCAAACGGGCAACCTTTCCTGACATCGAACCGCAGCCAGGAGGCACTTCATGAACACCTCGTGATCCAATTCTGACTGAACGAACGCTTGCTCAATATCCCAGTGGAGTAATTCCAAATTGTACTTGCACGCCAACGCTACCAACAATCGCTGAGATGCAGCATTTGCGGTAGGCGAGAAAGTCTCAAGGTAGTCCACACCGTACTTAAGCTTGAAGCCCTTCGCTACAAGCCTAGCCTTGGCCGTTACTATCTTCCCTGTTTCGTCTGGTTTCCATTTGAAAACCCATCTAGCATCGATCACATTACAGCCTACTGGGACCTTTACTGCTAACGTGAACGTTCCTGCTCCTATCAAGCCTTCAATTTCGGCAGACCTGGCTACCTCCCAAACCTTGGCGTACTTTGATTGCTGGGGTTCTTGATAGCTACCAGGCTCTGACTCAACGTCCTGAACCAGTTTTTTCGGCAATTCGATTTCGTCACCTGCTCTCTTCTCCACTACAAGTGCATAAACTATCTCTGATGCGGAGATGGGTCCTAAAGTGGCCACAAGGCCGGGTACGCTCTGCTGGTCAACTGCACGGGTTTGCGCGCGAGTTCTACCGTCTCTTACTTCATCATTCTCACGCGCAGGAGCATTAAAGTCAGCAAGCTCAGCGACATGCCGCGGACGACGGGCGGCTGGAGGGGGTGCGTCCGCCTCTACCGGCCCTCCCGACCCAATCGACTCTACATCATCATGCCCTCCCGGCCCAATCGACTCTACCTCATCATCCCCTCCCGGATTCCCCATCTCTACCTCCCCTGCCTCCTGCCCTCCCTGCCCCTCCCCATCAGTATCAGGCGGTGGAGAAGACACAGAGGGAGCTACTCTGTCAGAGGAATTGTTCACGGGCGAAGACGGTTCAGAGGGGGAAGATGGAACTAACCCCAACAGACGGGGATTGGCCTACACTGCCTGCATCAACACTGACAACCTCATCGATTCCTGCACCAGAAGCCGTTACATGACGTCTTACAAGTGTGGGGGAAAACCCTAACCCTCAACAATCGGCCATACCTCGGCTTCTACATCGTCGTCACTTCCCTCCCCTCCCTCCTCTGCGACCTCTATCGGCAAGGAAGGTTGCAGTGAAGGGAGCTGTGACGGCAACACCTCCCACGTCACATCTCTCGTTTCCTGAATAGTCCCAGCCCTCGTAAGTACTCTATGACAATCACGCGGGTGGTCTCTCGCAGGACTGACATAAAAGCAACTCTCACCCTCCGGTAACAGCTTCGACGGTCGCTGTCACCTGCAGTACGCCGGTTTCAAAAGCGGATACGGTTTAGGAGGACGAGGTTCTCCATACCACATCTCATACGGTGACTAAGAGTCAGGGTTAGCAGAACATGCGGTGTGGTTCATTGCTTCCAAAGCGCAGTGCATAGCTTCAGCCCAGAGTTTGTCAGTCTTAGGTAACTGCACATGCCCAAAAACAACTTTCACCTGAATACGAGCCACCATCGCGGCCTCCTCAATCAATCCCAACCCACGCTCTGCACCACCATCATATTGCGGACTATAAGCCGGAGTGAACTCTTGTTGATCAGAAACTCATTGCACTCAGATGCCAATTCCTCCTCGAAAAAATACCCTCCATTGTCCGACCTAACAATCAATCAATGATGGGATCCCATCAGCACGCACACCCGCAACAAAACTTCGGAAAACACTGCCAGCGTCTGATTTATTTATCAGGAAATACATTCACGCACGCCTTGTGAAATCATCCTTCACAATCATGGGGTAATGTTTACCCCCTAGGGACGCAACGTCCTTCCTCCCTCCCAGGTCAAAAGAAACTCTGCCCAACTTTTTATCTGATCTACGTTTAGTTTCATGAGAAATTCCTTTCCTAATAGCCTTCGACATTGGACATCCCGAACAAGCATGCATGTCACCAATCAACTTGGTACCTAGTCGCTTTGCAGTAGTACGAAGCAATCCCTCGTGGAAATGAGCACAAATGTTGTAGAACTCGTTCACATCCATCGTGGTTTCATGCTTGGGGTTTAAAGGAGTAAGGGCAGCCAACACTGTACCAATAATAGTCTTCTGCTAGACGATACGCAATCGCAATCAGCATGCCATCGAAGTTCTGAAAAAGTGACTTGTCCTTGAAAAGCAGTCATAACACCATCAGGACCACCAAGACCATTCCATGACTCGCCATCAAACTCTGCGCTCGGAGAAAAGAGGTTGTATCCCAAGTTGGGGGAGTACAACGCGTTCTTCAGCTCTACGGAAAACTTGCTGTCAGCAGTCACAAACACCAACTCCAGTGTTCCAGAGAAATATACCTCACAAGACACGCCAGCAATCCCGTTAACGTTCTTCTGGCAAGACTTCAAATCCTTCATGCAAGCGAGATAATCTGTCATGTGAAAAGCAGTGCCCGTGTCCGCATACCAATCCTCAAAATACCTAGACTTGTTAACAGCGTCCACAATCATATCCTTGTTGACAGCGCTCAACATCAGATCGTCTCGTGATGTTAGCAGACACTTCAAACCAGAAACATCATGCATCATACTGCGAAACTCTTCACATGCCTGCACAATCACATCGCTCCGACGTGCTAGCAGACACTCCAAATAAGAAACGTCAGACTTCTCACCGCTCTCATCCTCGTCGGCCTCGGACTTCCCAGTCTGTGTGGGATGAGCGATGATGCGAGCCAGGCAGTTCTCCCTCAAGTGACCTTTCTCCCAACACTTGAAACACTTCCCCTGAAAATTATTTTTCCTGGACGAATCAGACTCGGAGCTAGACTTCGGCTTCTTGTTGTGCTTCTTGCCACTCTTCCTCTCAGTTCTAGACACCAGAGCAACACTACTGTGCTTCTTCGAAACACTCTGTGCCTGCAAGTCTTGGTAACGCTCACGCACTTTAGTCTCGAAGAACGATGGGTCATTCGGACAGAACACTACAAGAGTCTCACGCAGAGTTTCGTACTCGTGCGACAGCTCTCCAAGCATCAAGTTGCACACCTCCCTGTCATCTTTCTTGAAGCATTTGCAGAACACTAAGCGTCTCTCTCATGGATGCAATGAAGGTTGCGGGATTTTCGTTCGAACGCATGCGCAGTGACTTCAGTTTCTCTTCGTGCACACGAATCTGACTCTGGCTCAACGGCAGAAAATTATCCTTTAGTACAAGAAACGCCTTGCTGGGGGAGTCAGCGTGCCTAGCCACGGTTTTTAGACTATCCTTCTTCAAGCAGTCGAACAGAAACCACCAAGCCATCTCCGCCTGACGAATCACACCCGCATTGAAACCCTTCTCTATCCAGGGGCTCAAGTCAAAACCAATGTCTGCAATCGGAATCTTAATCTCGGAAACAAACGCCTCATACAGGTTGTTGTGTCGGGCACTCAACAGAAAGTTCTGCGACCATGAGGGGTACGACACGTCGCTGCCGTCAAAAACAGGAGCTTTGGGAACTTTAAAAGGACCCCTACCCAACTTCTATCCTGTGTCGGAAATGTCAGCCCCAGGAATCAGTGTGTTTCGATTGGCGACGTTTTCCCACCATTCACTCGACAGAGAAGGAGCGGGCGGAACAGCGGACTGGCTACCTACAGCAGCCCTACCGACAGTCCCGTGAATCGAACCAAAGTTTACTGCAGGAACAGAGGAACGACTTTCAGCAGATACATGGGGGTTCAAGCCTGAGCTAACACTCCTACGCCCAACCCGCATGCTGGACACGCCAAAGCCTTGGGCATCGCCGCCCATACTTCCCGCGGCCCCGCCGGTGGCACCCGATTGGTGCGCACCAGCCTCTAGTCCGGTGTCTCTAGGTGCAAAACACTCAGAACCAGAGGACTCCACTTCCTTTCCTTGCTGCATCTCAACGAGCGACTCAAGTAGATCTTGCTGAGATGACAATAGAGTCGCAAGCTCAGACACCTGTCTCTAAGGAACTCATCCTCTCACCAACCTCCTGCGATCCATCCTGACATGGGTTGACCGCAGGATTCTCGTTCCCCAGTTCAGCCATGGTGAGGCAGGGTGATCAAGCCTTCCTCGACGGACCAGCGGAGCAAGTCCAGGGGACGAAGCAGCAGCCGACTGATACGCTATAGCGTGTTGGTAAATCCATGACTTCTGGAGAAAGATATATTGTATCAATGAGACCTTGGTCTGGAGAGACAGGTCGGGAAGTGGAGTGAACGAGTGGGGCGGGCACGAAGGCTGCGAGCTCCCACGTCACTTCGGAGAGATGCGCACAATCGGACCAATGGAACGTACCGATCACGGCAATAAGCCGTTAATCCGACCTCTAGCAACAATACGGGAGTATTCTACCTGACAATTGTTCGATGTACCATACATACTCCTACGGTCCAATGTATAACCCTTATTATGTGTATGCAATCTACCGAACTACCGCAGCACCACAAAGAGTATTCCTATATGCTAGGTCGGCAACCTCAGATCGATAGTTCCGCTATTCAAATAATCCAATCAGATGTTCTACCGCAACTCAGTCCATACACACGGCCGCTATCACGAACAGTAACTTCCTCCTCAGGTCTCCGACTGTCACGCGCTCGTAACAGCGCCTGCGCACATGTCACCCGCCGCCGTCTAGGAAGTCTCGCGGTCCTGCTCCCTGAGCTCGGCGAACAGTCCCAAAATGAATCCCCAAAACGTTGACCTCACATGTTCAAAGCCTCTGTATATCAAGACAATCGTGCCCAGTATACTGAGGCCGTCCAGTTTATACCGGTGGCTGTTGTCTAGTATCAAGTCAAAGATTTAAAGCTATACCGATTGATTCCAGCATACTGACCATTGGTTTAAGTCCTTTTTGGAGGGGAGTACATTATTTGTCTTTTCAGCGGAGCACCGCGGCAGTGTCCACGGACCTCCACGGCATTCGACGGCCATGTCCACGGCGTTACACGAACAACCGCGGACACACCACGAGCTACCGCGGACTTTCCACGGGCGTCCACGGACATTCCACGGGCTTCCACGAAATGCCGCGGCAAGTAGCGGAACACCGTGGAGGCCCATGGCACTAGCCATGGAAATTTCCACGGCCATCTCCTCGTCAAGGTCCACGGCAATCTTCACGGCAATCTCCACGACAGCATCCACGGCAACGCCTACAAACATACCCACGGACACACCCGCGGAAATACCCACGGGCTTGTCCACGGAAACGTCCGCAGACATCCACGGGTATATCCACGGAAACACCCACGGCAAGACCCACGGCCACGGCCGCGGACACCAATGGCAAGACTCACGGCCACGGCCGCGGACGGCCGCGGATGACCATGGAAGTTGCTGCGGTTGGACGTGCGGGGAAACTGCCGTGACAATTGCCGCGGACTTCGGGTGTCTTCCATTGTTTTTTTTTTCAAACCATGGAACTAACCCTAAAACCCCTAACCCTAACCCTAACCCATACGGACCTCCGTGCCACGGCAATTTCCGCGGAAACTGCAGAGGCAATCGCCGCGGACTTCCGTGGGCAGGGTTGGTAGGACGGAATTTGCCACGGATAAAACCGCTGCACGTGCTGTGGCTATTGCCACCGATTTCCGCGGACTTCCGTGGTAGTCGCCGATAATCGGAGGATTGCCGCGGCAATGACCACGGACGGCCGCGGATGGCCGTGGAAGTTGCGTTGTTTGGACGTTGGCGAAAAAGCCGTGGCCATTGCCCCGGACTTCCGCGGACTGCCACGGTGACTGCCTCGTTGCCGTGACAATGGTCGCGGAAGTCCGTGGAAATTGCCACAGAGGTTTCCGCGGCAATTGCCACGGCAGTTTCCGCGGAAACTGCCACGGCAATTGCCGCGGACTTCCGTCGGTTTCCATGGTTGATACGCCGGAATTTGCCACGGACAGAACCGTTGCACGTGCCGTGGCCACAACCGTGACATTTGCCGTGGAAGTGCCATGAGCCGTGGCACTAACCGTGGAAACCCGCGGATTTCCACGGTTGTCCGCGGCAGCACCCACGGAAGTCCACGGAAGTTCCGCGGTCAATGTCGCGGACCTCCGCCAAAAAGTCAAATTATGTGCACCCGTGCTTATTTGTCAGGTCAAAACTGATCATCAATAATGAGACCAGATGGTAATGAATCAGATAATCAACGTATGTGTGTTGTCTTTACATTAAACAGTTCTTATTATCCTCACATTGAACCTTTGATTATATTTTGCGAACAACCACATAACTTTCAGCCAATGATAAAGGGCAAACCTCACCCTCCAAGATCAGCACGGCCACATTGTTAGGTCTGCCGATTAATAACGGTAGTTGCTTAATGTCGAAAAAGGAACTTAGGGTTAGGGTTAGGGTTAGGGTTGAGGTTTTACACCTTAGTGCGCCTTTAAAAGTATTATGTTACGATCTGTTTTGCAACCATATCCCTCACACCCATAACGACACCCCTGCCGAATCAAGTTAACAACTCGTGGTGAAAACCGAAGATATGCCGCCTCACACTCCTTCAAGAACGCCCCCATCACGTCTACGCCCAGGGCACGAAGAAATACCACCATTTTGCCAGTGTTTTATAATCTACTGCGCCTTTATTATTTGATCATGCTACGATCTGTTTTGAAACCATATCCCTCACACCCATACCGACACCCCTGCCGAATCTTGTGAACAACTCGTGGTGGAAACCGAAGATATGCCGCCTCGCACTCCTTCAAGAACGCCTCCATCACGTCTTTGCCCAGGACAAGAAGAAATACCACCAATCTGCCAGTGTTTTACACCCTAGTACGCCTTTAACATTTGATTATGTTCAGATCGGTTTTGCACCAACATCCCGCACACCCATACCGACACCCCTGCCAAATCGTGTTAACAACCCGTGGTGCAAACCAAAGATATGCCGCCTCACACTCCTTCAAGAACGCCCCCATCACGTCTTCGCCCAGGGCACGAAGAATTACCACCAATCTGCCAGTGTTTTACACCTTAGTGCGCCTTTATTAATGAATTATGTTAAAATCGTTTATGCAACATTATCCCTCATACCCATACCGACACCCCTGCCAAATCGTGTTGACAACTCGAGGTGGAAACCGAAGATATGCCGCCTCATACTCCTTCATAAACGCCCTCATCACGACTACGCCCAAGACAAGAAGAAATACCACCAATCTGCTAGTGTTTTACACTCTAGTGCAACTTTGATAATATATTATGTCAAAATCGCTTTTGCAACACCATCCCGCACACTTATACCGACACCCCTGCCAAATCGTGTTAACAACTCGTGGTGAGAACAAAAGATATGCCGCCGCATACTCCTTCAAGAACGCCCCCATCACGTCTTCGCCCAGGACAAGAGAAAATACCACCATTCTGCCGGTTTTTTACACCCTAGTGCGCCTTTAAAAATTAGTTGTGTTAAGATCTTTTTTGCAACACCATCCCTCAGACCCATAACGACCCCTCTGCCAAATCTTGTTACCAACGTGTATTGGAAACCGAAGAAATGCCGCCTCACACTCCTTCAAGGACGCCCTCTTCAGGCCTTCGCCCAGGACTGGAACAAATACCACCATTCTGCCGGTGTTGTACACCCTAGTGCGCCTTTGATAATTAGTTGTGTTAATATCTTTTTTGCAACACTATTCCTCAGACCCGTAACGACCCCCCTGTTAAATCTTGTTAACAACGTGTGGTGGAAACCGAAGAAATGCCGCCTCACACTCCTTCAAGGACGCCCTCTTCACGCCTTCGCCCAGGACTGGAACAAATACCACCATTTTGCCGGTGTTGTACACCCTAGTGCGCCTTTAATAATTAGTTGTGTTAATATCTTTTTTGCAACATCATCCCTCAGACCCATAACGACCCCCATGCCAAATCTTGTTAACAACGTGTGGTGGAAACCGAAGAAATGCCGCCTCACACTCCTTCAAGGACGCCCTCTTCACGCCTTCGCCCACGACTGGAACAAATACCACCATTCTGCCGGTGTTGTACACCCTAGTACGCCTTTGATAATTGGTTGTGTTAAAATCGTTTTTGCAACATCATCCCTCAGACCCATAACGACCCCCATGCCAAATCTTGTTAACAACGTGTGGTGGAAACCGAAGGAATGCCGCCTCACACTCCTTCAAGGACGCCCCCTTCACGCCTTCGCCCAGGACTGAAACAAATACCACCATTCTGCCGGTGTTGTACACCCTAGTGCGCCTTTAATAATTAGTTGTGTTTAAATCGTTTTTGCAACATCATCCCTCAGACCCATAACGACCCCCATGCCAAATCTTGTTAACAACGTGTGGTGGAAACCGAAGGAATGCCGCCTCACACTCCTTCAAGGACGCCCTCTTCACGCCTTCGCCCAGGACTGGAACAAATACCACCATTCTGCCGGTGTTGTACACCCCAGTGCGCCTTTGATAATTAGTTGGGTAATATCTTTTTTGCAACACTATCCCTCAGACCCATAACGACCCCCATGCCAAATCGTGTTAACAACGTGTTGTGGAAACCGAAGAAATGCCGCCTCACACTCCTTCAAGGACGCCCTCTTCACGCCTTCGCCCAGGACTGGAACAAATACCACCATTCTGCTGGTGTTGTACACCCTAGTGCGCCTTTGATAATTGGTTGTGTTAATATCGTTTTTGCAACACTATGTCTCAAACCTGTAACGACCCCCCTGCCAAATCTTGTTAACAACGTGTGGTGGAAACCGAAGAAATGCCGCCTCACACTCCTTCAAGGACGCCCCCTTCACGCCTTCGCCCAGGACTGGAACAAATACCACCATTCTGCCTGTGTTGTACACCCTAGTGCGCCTTTAATAATTAGTTGTGTTAAGATCGTTTTTGCAACATCATCCCTCAGACCCATACCGACCCCCATGCCAAATCTTGTTAACAACGTGTATTGGAAACCGAAGAAATGCCGCCTCACACTCCTTCAAGGACGCCCCCTTCACGCCTTCGCCCAGGACTGGAACAAATACCACCATTCTGCCGGTGTTGTACACCCTAGTGCGCCTTTGATAAATGGTTGTGTTAATATCGTTTTTGCAACACTATTCCTCAGACCCATAACGACCCCTCTGCCAAATCTTGTTAACAACGTGTGGTGGAAACCGAAGAAATGCCGCCTCACACTCCTTCAAGGACGCCCCCTTCACGCCTTCGCCCGGAACTGGAACAAATACCACCATTCTGCCGGTGTTGTACACCCTAGTGCGCCTTTGATAATTAGTTGTGTTAAGATCTTTTTTGCAACACTATCCCTCAGACCCATAACGACCCCCATGCAAAGTCGTGTTAACAACGTGTGGTGGAAACCAAAGAAATGCCGCCTCACACTCCTTCAAGGACGCCCTCTTCACGCCTTCGCCCAGGACTGGAACAAATACCACCATTCTGCCGGTGTTGTACACCCTAGTGCGCCTTTATTAATCAGATGTGTTAATATCTTTTTTGCAACACTATTCCTCAGACCCGTAACGACCCCCATGCCAAATCTTGTTAACAACGTGTAGAGGGAACCGAAGAAATGCCGCCTCACACTCCTTCAAGGACGCCCTCTTCACGCCTTCGCCCAGGACTGGAACAAATACCACAATTCCGCCGGTGTTGTACACGTTAGTACGCCTTTCATAATTAGTTGTGTTAAAATCGGTTTCGCAACAACATCCCGCAGACCCATAGCGACCCCCATGCAAAGTCGTGTTAACAACGTGTGGTGGAAACCGAAGAAATGCCGCCTCACACTCCTTCAAGGACGCCCCCTTCACGCCTTCGCCCAGGACTTAGGGGTTAGGGTTAGGGTTAGGGTTAAGGTTAGGGTTGTACACCCTAGTGCGCCTTTAATAATTAGTTGTGTTAAGATTTGTTTTGCAACATTATCCCTCAGACCCATAACGATCCCCCATGCAAAATCTTGGTAACAACGTGTGTTGGAAACCGAACAAATGCCGCCTCACACTCCTTCAAGGACGCCCCCTTCACGCCTTCGCCCAGGACTGGAACAAATACCACCAACCTGCCGGAGTTGTACACCCTAGTGCGCCTTTAATAATTAGTTGTGTTAAGATCGTTTTTGCAACACCATCCCTCAGACCCATAACGACCCCCCTGCTAATCCCTGTTAACAACGTGTGGTGGAAACCAAAGAAATGCCGCCTCACACTCGTTCAAGGACGCCCCCTCCACGCCTTCGCCCAGGACTAGAACAAATACCACCATTCTGCCGGTGTTTCTGCCGGTGTTGTACACCCTAGTGCGCCTTTATTAATTAGTTGTGTTAAGATCGTTTCTGCAACAACATCCCTCAGACCCATAACGACCCCCCTGACAAATCTTGTTAACAACGTGTGGTGTAACCGAAGAAATGCCGCCTCACACTCCTTCAAGGACGCCCCTTCCACGCCTTCGCCAAGGACTAGAACAAATACCACCATTCTGCCGGTGTTTCTGCCGGTGTTGTACACCCTAGTGCGCCTTTAATAATGAGTTGTGTTGAGATCTTTTTTGCATCACAATCCCTCAGACCCATAACGACCCCCTGTTAAAAGTATGAACCTTGGATTCAAATCTAAGCTAATGCGCAGTCTATTCGCACGAATAAGATATGCAGTTGAATCTTAAGTTGAATCTTACGTTGAATCTTCGGTGTAACCTAGATGTAAACGTAGATTTGAGTATGTTAAGGTTGTCCTGTTGTCCCGGTATTCTACCGTACTATGGGCATTGTTCCGTGATGATCAGGTGGTGATGCACCCCACCATGATCACTCTCCCAACTCTCCCAACTTTCCCAATTCTTCTTCTCTTTTTGGCCTCAAGAGCCCTTTCCAAACTATCCTTTTTTCTTTCTTATCACAAGTGATCTTAACAGACACTTCGGTGCCACCTCTGCATCTCTTCGCATAGAAGACAGAGCCTTCACACAACCATTGTGTTCACAGGCTATTCACAGGTTATGAGCCTTCGACCTTCGATATAAACATCGATCGGCACCAAGCGACTTCTCATTGAAGTTTGTCGCATCTTACCGGAAAGTTTGAGAGAAACCTCCATTAAGCCGGCTAAAGCATCAGCTACGGCATCAGCTACAGCATCAGCATCAGCATCAGCTACAGCATCAGCATCAGCGATCAGCATCAGCATCAGCATCAGCATCAGCATCAGCGATCAGCATCAGCATCAGCATCAGCATCAGCATCAGCATCAGCATCACCATGGGAGAGTCCACGAAAGCAGGTGATGCGGTAGACAAGCTCGTTAGAGCTCTCAACGGCAAATTTAATGGGCTTAAGTTCGACGTATGGAAACGCACGGCTCAGTCCGTGATAAGTATGCGTCATGCCGGGATCTCTGATATCCTGGAAGGGCGTCCTTGCCCCGAGCCCGAACTAGTTAGTCCTCGTCCATCTTCTAGAAGAAGAAGGCCTTCACGAGCTGTAACTCGCAGCCAGGCCGCTGACGAAACGGACATTCAGTCCGGGGAAACACCCCCGGCTGATGCAGCAGAAAATGTACAGCCGGACGCAGGGAGTACTCCCGTGGTCACGGCGCATCTGCCACCATCATCTTCAGGATATTCTACACTCCCAGCCGCAACATCAGTTTTATGGGCCACGGATGACAACATCTCGAATTTGGAAGACATCAAGCACTGGCACCGCGACAATCGTCTTCTGTTCGACTTCTTGTTCCTGAGTACATCGGGAGCGGCGGCCAGCTTTCTTCTACAATTCAAGTCCAAACGAGGTGAACTTGCGAATGGAAAAGCTGCTTGGGATGGTATGGTTAGAAAATATCAAAATTCCACCCGCCAACGTAGACGTATACTCAAACAACAAGTATCGCATATGGTCATGACGGATGGGCAAGACCCAGACGTATTTATAAATATGAAGTATACCATTCACGGGATGAATTGGTGGACATGGGAGAGGTATTCAATGATGACAGCATACTGGACATAGTGCTAGAAGGACTCACGGATGAATACGTGCAAGTCAAATATAGCGCTGAAGCAGATGATGACTTCACACTCGACCGAGCTGTGATAACAATGCGTAATATGTACGCCAATAGAGCTATGCGAAACGGGCCTTTGCGAAAAGCGAAGGGGCGTGAATCTGTGATGGTAGTCACGTCGACACCCTCAGCAGTAGTGACCTGTTCACACTGCAAAAAGCCAGGCCATCGATTCCAAAATTGCTTTAAACGCAAGGGAAAAATGTCGGGAAAGAAACCTCCCCCGACACCTCGAAAGAATTCGTGGTGTAGCCTGCATAATACCGATCGCCACGATAATAGCGACTGTCGGTCTCAAATGCGGGACGACAATATAACCCGTCGCCCTCGTCCTGGTCAACAAAATGGCCGGCATAATAACAACCGCAGCGCTCACGCCAATACCGCCACAACTCCAACTTCAACAACGAAAATGGAAGCTTCCGTCGCAGAGATACATGCTCCATCCACTACTACTGCGGCTGCGACTACAGCAGCTACTTCTACGTCCTTCGCGACTCCTTCCTGTCCATCCTCACCTCCAGTTGGTATAGGTTATTCCTTCATCGCCGCACCTCCGATCAAGATCGCCGCGCAGCCCGTCGACTTCTCCATGACTGCGGACAGCGGAGCGTCTAGCCACTTCATCGACAATCAGCTTCTACCGGGCATTGAACATAAAATGAACCACTACGTGCAGCTGGACCCTCCCGTAATAATCAACGTAGCGGGAAACCATCGCCTTTATGGCGTTGGTCAAGGGGTTTTGGTCGTACAAGTGTTGGACCACATAGGCTCTAAGCACTCTGTACAGCTTCCTGTCACGATCGTACCTGGGCTAGGCAGGCGCTTATTTTCAGGGGGATCAGCTGCTGCGAGGGGGGTCACTATGATCATTGCCACGCAGTCGTATCTTGACATGGGTGCTTTTGCTATACCCTTACGTAAGGACAGCCACTGCCCTTCTTTGTACCATCTCGACCTCACCACTGGTGCAACCAGCCGAACACCTGAGACGGCGTTCCCGACCATCTCCGGAAAAAACTTTAAACCGGAAACCGTCCTCGCTGTTCATGCTTCGACGACTCTTAAAGCGACGACTTCCCTGCCTGAAACCATTCCAGCTAACATCGGGCACAGGAGGCTGCTGGGTCATCCCAAGCAGGTGATAGCCGAGGTGAAGAACATCCCAGAATATGGGGCAAATTTTTCAGACACGTTATCGGCGTGTGATACGTGCAAGATCATTAAGAGCACTCAACAGGAACACCGTAAGATATTGCGGCCTAACCTTTCCAGCGAACATACAAAACTGGTGAGTACTGACCTGCTAGGATACGCCGACATGGCAAAATATACCGACGATCACAGCAGGGTAAAAAGAGGCCCCTTCATCGAAGAGGTGCCTTCCGTTCAACCAACAGCAGACTCGGCCACTTCTCAAGTAAGAGCGCGTCCGCTGGCCCTACAACGCCAAGGATTGCCAAAACAGCAGTAGTTCGATAACGTTTCGCAGTACACGAGCAGGGCTCTCAGAATTGACAAAACAAACTGTCCGGTATCTACTTCGGTACCCAACACCTACGCGCAATCTATGGCCTCACCACAAGCGGAAGAATGCAAACCTTCAGCGACCTCTGCTGGAAGATCAACTACTTCAGCACGGAGAACTCCTTCTAAGCTCCAACACCTTGAAGCCGCAACTACAGCTCCGGCTCGCAAGACCGCCTTTGACCATCGCGACGGCTTTGTAAAATATCTCAGGCAACCTCCATGATCACAAAAATTATTGTTTCATGGAGTTCCATACGAGATCGCGGCGTTTCATAAGTGGGAAAAAATGAAGCCTGTTTTTGATTCTGCCGTGTACGGTGTATGACCCGATTCTACCGCGTGCTATCGGACTTTTCAATATCCGACAAACCGCGATGTACCGAGGACGGAGAAGCGCGTCACGCACAAACCGAATAGGCAATATATCGACAAGCGATTCGCCTATTATTATAATTCAACCACGAGACTGCAATGGACCGGGGAAGAACAAGGCCGACGTACGACACATCGCATCACAACCTTTCTCCCCGTCTCTGTCCAAGCGCTTCTTCAGCCGTCCGTGACCTTCTATACAGAACAGCTCCATCAACAGCTACCCGAACGGCACTCCCGTCAACAATCGGGGACAAGCGCTGGAATTGTGGGTACGGTTGAAATTGATACTTAAGTAGAGAATAATACTTAGTGCAGAAGTTCTTTGTCAACTATAAGGTTACAACTGCTCGCCAGTTACGTATTAGTAAAGGAGGTGGAACTATGGGTCGTGTGAACTTATATCAACGATCGTACAGCAGTAAGCCATGTTCTACCGGAAAATGCGTACGAGTATATATTCCAGCATTTAGGAGTAAAAAAAGGCTCACAAAGGACTGTCTCTCTTATGCTCTTCAGCGTACGATTTGTATCAGACAGTTTATCGTTATATATGCGTATCCTAGGATCATATTGAAGTGGCGTGGTTAACTTACAGCAGCGACCTTTGTTTGTTAGTTTGTTAGTTTGTTTCTTCTTTTTTTGGGATATAGCTCGTTGATGGACTATGACTACACCCACCATAGTTTGTTACAGTACTATCAGTACTTGTTCTACCTGCTTCCTCATGTTTTGTTTTTGCGGAAGTACGTAAGTATATTAAACAAACAACTGAATAGTGAGAATGTTTTATTTGTCGTAATGGACACTTGTCCACAATTCTCTTTATTTGTCTAGTATTGTTTATCTATTTGTTGGTACAATTCAGAAAGCGTGTTTAAAACCCAGTAGACGAATCTTTGCGTTTTATCTACTAGGTAGGGTGTTTATCGCTGGTAATTACACCAAGCGTAATTTTTATACGTATCTTTCCTTGTAATGTTTTATTTTTTGTAGAATGTGTGGATAACATGGATACATCCATATTGCGGCGGTTGATACACCCGACCGGATATGAGACCCATTTGTTTTTGATTATTTTACGAATCTGTTTTCTAAGTATGAGGCTTCTCTAGCAATCTGACTTCGCATTATGGGGGTGTGTTAAAAGTATGAACCTTGGATTCAAATCTAAGTTAATGCGCAGTCTATTCGCACGAATAAGATATGCAGTTGAATCATAATTTGAATCTTACGTTGAATCTTCGGTGTAACCTAGATGTAAACGTAGATTTGAGTATGTTAAGGTTGTCCCGTTGTCCCGGTATTCTACCGTACTATGGGCATTGTTCCGTGATGATCAGGTGGTGATGCACCCCACCATGATCACTCTCCCAACTCTCCCAACTTTCCCAATTCTTCTTCTCTTTTTGGCCTCAAGAGCCCTTTCCAAACTATCCTTTTTTCTTTCTTATCACAAGTGATCTTAACAGACACTTCGGTGCCACCTCTGCATCTCTTCGCATAGAAGATAGAGCCTTCACACAACCATTGTGTTCACAGGCTATTCACACCCCCATGCCAAATCGTGTCAACAACGTGTGGTGGAAACCGAAGAAATGCCGCCTCACACTCCTTCAAGGACGCCCCCTCCACGCCTTCGCCCAGGACTAGAACAAATACCACCATTCTGCCAGTGTTTCTGCCGGTGTTGTACACCCTAGTGCGCCTTTAATAATTGGTTGTGTTAGGATCGTTTTTGCAACAACATCCCTCAGACCCATAACGACCCCCCTGCCAAATCCTGTTAACAACGTGTGGTGGAAACCGAAGAAATGCCGCCTCACACTCCTTCAAGGACGCCCCCTCCACGCCTTCGCCCAGGACTAAAACAAATACCACCATTCTGCCGGTGTTTCTGCCGGTGTTGTACACCATAGTGCGCCTTGAATAATTGGTTGTGTTGAGAACTTTTTTGCAACACCATCCCTCAGACCCATAACGACCCCCATGCCAAATCTTGTTAACAACGTGTGGTGGAAACCGAAGAAATGCCGCCTCACACTCCTTCAAGGACGCCCCCTTCACGCCTTCGCCCAGGACTGGAACAAATACCACCATTCTGCCGGTGTTGTACACCCTAGTGCGCCTTTAATAATTAGTTGTGTTAATATCTTTTTTGCAACAATATCCCTCAGACCCATAACGACCCCCCTGCCAAATCTTGGCAACAACGTGTGGTGGTAACCGAAGAAATGCCGCCTCACACTCCTTCAAGGACGCCCCCTCCACGCCTTCGCCCAGGACTAGAACAAATACCACCATTCTGCCGATGTTTCTGCCGGTGTTGTACACCCCAGTGCGCCTTTAATAATTAGTTGTGTTAGGATCGTTTTTGCAACACTATCCCTGAGACCCATAACGACCCCCCTGCCAAATCCTGTTAACAACGTGTGGTGGAAACCGAAGAAATGCCGCCTCACACTCCTTCAAGGACGCCCCCTCCACGCCTTCGCCCAGGACCAGAACAAATACCACCATTCTGCCGGTGTTTCTGCCGGTGTTGTACACCCTAGTGCGCCTTTAATAATTAGTTGTGTTAGGATCGTTTTTGCAACAACATCCCTCAGACCCATAACGACCCCCCTGCCAAATCTTGTTAACAACGTGTGGTGGAAACCGAAGAAATGCCGCCTCACACTCCTTCAAGGACGCCCCCTCCACGCCTTCGCCCAGGACTAGAACAAATACCACCATTCTGCCGGTGTTTCTGCGGGTGTTGTACACCCTAGTGCGCCTTTGATAATTAGTTGTGTTAATATCTTTTTTGCAACACTATCCCTCAGACCCATAACGACCCCCATGCCAAATCTTGTTAACAACGTGTGGTGGAAACGGAAGAAATGCCGCCTCACACTCCTTCAAGGACGCCCCCTCCACGCCTTCGCCCAGGACTAGAACAAATACCACCATTCTGCCGGTGTTTCTGCGGGTGTTGTACACCCTAGTGCGCCTTTAATAATTAGTTGTGTTAGGATCGTTTTTGCAACAACATCCCTCAGACCCATAACGACCCCCATGCCAAATCTTGTTAACAACGTGTGGTGGAAACCGAAGAAATGCCGCCTCACACTCCTTCAAGAACGCACCCTCCACGCCTTCACCCACGACACGAACAAATACCACCAATCTGCCGGTGTTGTACACCCTAGTGCGCATTTAGTAATCTGTTGTGGTAGGATCTTTTTTGCAACAATATCCCTCAGACCCATAACGACCCCCCTGCCAAATCTTGGTAACAACGTGTGGTGGAAACCGTAGAAATTCCGCCTCAGTCACTTAATAATAATAATAATGATAATCAATAATAGGAATAATAATATACTAATAATAATAGTAATAATAATAATAATAATAATAACAATAATAATAATAATAATAAAAATAATAATAATAATAATAATAATAATAATAATAATAATAACAATAATAATAATAATAATAATAATAATAATAATAAAAATAATTAGAAGAATAATAATAATAATAATAATAATGATTATAATAATAACATTAACAATAATAATTATAATAATAACATTAACAATAATAATTATAATAATAACAATAATAATGACAATAATATTAATGATAATAATAGTAATAATAATATCATAATAATAATAATAATAATAATTATAATAATAATAATAATATTAATAATAATAATAATAATAATAATAATAATAATAATAATGATAATAATAATAATAATAATAATAATAATAACAATAATAATAATAATAATAATAATAATAATAATAACAATAATAATAACAATAAAAATGAAAATAATAAGAATATTAATAATAATAATAATATTGATAATAAAGATAATAATGATAATAATGATAAAAATGATAATAATGATAATGATGATAATATATCAATAAAAATAATAATAATAGTAATAATTTTTTTTTTTTTATTCTTAACGAGGAACTTGCAAAATCGAATTTCGACTTTTTTTTACAGAATTGAATTTAATTTGGATCTGATTGGTCTAGAAATGAATCACCGAGGAGGCATTCTCAGAATTATTACAAAAAAATCAAATTCAACAAAGAAGTAAAAAAAGACTTTCTCGGTCGAATTTTGTCGAAAATGAAATTGAATTTAGGGAGTTCGTCCACCTAGACATGGCTTGGTCTGTGTAACCGAAGCCGGCCACGCGAATTGGTGCCATGTCGTCGGCTGATTGAGAGGCGAGAAGCCACCATTGCGAGAGGCAGGACCACCGGAGCAGCCGCAGCGCGGCCTCCGAAGGTCCTTAGCACAGCGTAGACCGCCTGCGACGCTTCGGAAACAACCGAGACCGCCGCAAACCCAGTTTTTCGTCGCCCTGCACCTCAAAAGTTACACGACCAACTACCACATGATGACTTCGCTCAGAAGTTCGACCGCTATATCCCCGTAGCTGCTGCCCGTGTCGGGCGCCGGGGTGGCGCCAGCCCATCCAAGAGACACCTAGAGCCATAGCCCCCCAAGCCGCTGCCGGCCAAAAGATTCTGCGGCTAGCCGCGGCGCTCCGGGGAGGACGCGAGCCATCGCTCGCCTCGGTCGTTGCCCACGGGTGTTCGTTTACCCTTTTGCGTTTTTTTTTTTCATTTCCTAGAACGTACTGCGCCGTTCCTTGATAAGAACCAAAGTTGAAATTTTCGTGTATTTTTCATGAAATTAAAAAAAAATCGAAATTCGATTTGGCAAGTTCCTCGTTAATTCGGGCCCTAAACATTTCTATTTTCGAACAATAAAATTCTCGTATCCTGTGTCCGATTTCTTTTTTATGTATATTTTTGAACTGCTGCGACCCTCAAATGTTTTTGAAAAATGCTAATTGAGCCCATCAAGTGTCCCTAACATTTCTGCCCACACGCGTTGGCGTCGAAATGTATTGCAGTAGCAACACACCCCGTTTACATTGTTTGCAACGGAGTCTTTGTTGTACCTTTTCCGTAGGTTTCTGATGGCATGTATTGTGTGTAGTACGCCGGGTACGCTGGGTGTTGCTCCTCCTTCGCAAGAAGGACAGCCCAAGAGGAGACCATATAACATAAACGAGAGGGACAGCAGTGCTGCTTCGCTCATGGCTGCACCATGTTCGCCAAGGAAGCAGCGATCCCTGTGCCTAACCTTGGATAGTTCATACCGATACCTGGCAGCGTCGGGCATCGAGCTTTCTATAGTAATAAAAAGTGTACGAATAGACAAGCCGTGTTAAAAACAAGTTTAAATTTCAAATATAACGTATAATAAAAATGCGCCGCGTAGGTCGCGTCGGCGAGGAAGACACAAGACAACTCACAACTAGCTACTCACACCCCACCACACTGAGCATCGCCAAGCCGAGAAGCATCGCTTCGCGGGCTTGTCAGCAGAGGCAGACTGCAAACGGTTTTGTAGAGCCGTACCATGCCAAGCCCTACATAGCTAGCACGAGCGACCTGTTTGTCTTCAGGAGTTCTTAAGGGCATTCATCCGAATATCGAAAGAGATCGTTGAGACCAAAATGATACCAGGCACCCAGGCGTTAAGCAAGATTGGCAAGGACGCCCCATCGAACATGTGCTTCGAAAACTCATGAGCACCAGTGATCCGTGTGCCTGTGCCCGTCTATGCTTGTTGCAGGATACATTACATGACACTTACTGCTGTAGTAAGCAACAAGAAATAGGGTAGCAGATGATAATAGCAGGAACAGAAAACTCCGACAGCGTTTACACTGATGTTTGTGTAGAAACACCCTCTCCCTAATATGAGACCCAGTGTGGGTCAGTATTTCTGTTTCTTGTGAGTGTCCATTGTCCGGCACCGTACGCGCGTAGGCGTGATTAATGTGCGTCTGACCCCGTGCCACCGTTGTTGTAATTCTGTTTGCTGGTGCTGGGGTCAGGTGGCTGTTGCTTCTTAGATGAAGCTCTCGAGGCTATAACCTATTGATAGTTGCTTGATGCGTTGACGCGAGACAAGGCTGATAACCTGTCGATTATAACCTATTGAACTTACGTGGCATGTGGCGTGTATCAGCTCTCTTGGCTGGTGTACGCTCGTAGGCTCGCTTTCGGATGACCCGATGAAGACACAGCCTATGTATATGATTTGAGGCAAACGAAGGCCACGGTTAGGTGAGCCTGTAAGAGCAGAGAGCTCGAGCTGAGAATATGTTGTTCGGCGACCCCAGACCGATATGTTGATTGATGATTAATTTGCTCCGCAGATGAGAGCTGATGGTGAGCAAAAAGGAGTGATCGAGGTGGGCCTGATCATCACCTGATCGAGACGGCACAACGCCTTATTCTACAGACAGATGTACTCTACGGGTAGTTGTCTGATCCACTTACAGCAACGTTTCCTGAGGCTTGTTCGTGGTCCACCGTACCTATGGCAACGTTCCCCGAGGTTTGCTTCTGGGAGCTTAGCTACGTCAACGTCCCGACCGTTAACCTAAAATCATGTTTCATGAATGTTGCTCCGGGTACTTTATTTCGCCGCATTTTTTCGTACTAACATCACTCGTACGTTCTACTCGTACATGCACCAGCTTTTTGGATATGACTAACCAGCAAGCTGCTGTGCATCATGTATCCAAGATATTGCTGCTGAGACTTGTGTTTGCTACGTACTGCATCGATCAACGACAACTAACAGGCTTATCATAACTGTCTGTTATACGAACAACTCGTAATGTATACTATATGACTTTAATGTGTTATCAAGTAACGACTTGATGGTTACTGACAAGTAGCATTTCTAATACCTCCTCCCGTTAAGTTAACACTTTTTCACTCTGCGTTACATGCGAAAAAACTCCATAACAGAAATGCATGCAGCAACATTGATAAATGTTGGGAAAAATGTTTTGCGTAGAGCAAACTTGTCTTGCTAAAATGCCCAAGGGGTGAACACAAAATAAGTGGACACGAAAAATCCTGCGGTGACACTACACGTGCTTCTGCATATTTATGCAAGTTAATTTACTAGCTCACAATGCTAGAATCATCAGACGTGAACTATATTCCAATCGGTTAATTAACCAAGGAATACAAGGTGTTTGCAGTAGTCTAAAACAGTGAATGTGTTCATCATTCCGCAACAATCATAGAAGTGAACAGCCTACCAGTGTTCCTGCCGCCTTGAAACGAAGGAACAAAGGGGCACTGCCAGCGATTTACAGCTGGATAATACCACATATTGTAGAAAGACATCACCTCTCGTGTATCTTAACCTTCCGTGTGTACTTGGCCAGGTGGCGGGTTTTTCCGTCCGTACATACCTTGAAGTACCGGAGATAGATGGCGTAGTCAAATGTAAGATTCAACTGTCTAGTCGATATTGCCTATTCGACTTGTACCCTTACTTGGTACTAACTGCGATATTTCGCAATTTGCAAACCGTGCACAACACCGGTCGTTGTCTCTGCTCGCCCCGTACAAAGAGAACATGCGACACTCTACGTACAGCTTTGGTAAAGAGATAACGCATTTCACACTTCCAGTGGCTTGACCTTGTTGGTGTAGACGTTGTCGGTGTAGACGTTGTTGATGTAGACGTCATTAGATGTGCTTGATCTGTTGTTCGTCGCTTGGACTTAGAGGCTTAACTTCATCTTGAAGTTGGAGAGGTAGGTAGACTTATTTATCTCAAAACCTATTGCCGTCATCGGCTCCGCCTCGACTGTAAATTATGCAGCCAGTCTCTGCGTCTTGGCCTCAATGTTTATGGGCTCGTCGTTCAGGATGGAGAGGAAGCTTGAGGTTGGCTTGCGGGTGTACACGAACGCCGGAGATGTCGCCAGTGGCTCTTGATCGTCCTGTGTTGATTCCGCCGATCCTGTCTCGGGGTATGCCCGTGGCTGTCCTTTTGCTGTTAGGAGCGTGTGAACCTCCTCCTGACTGTCTGTTTCGTTGTTGAGCTTGGCTCAAAAATAGCTGATGTGATTCCGGGTGTAGCGGACATTGTCGATCCGTCGACCCTTGGCTCAGCTGATGGTCCGGTAGTCCCAGATGGCGATGATCCAGCGACTCCAATGGTCCCATATGATGCTGTTGTTCCAGCTGATGCTCCGGTGATCCAACATGAAGTTAATCCAGTGATCCCGGATGCAGTTGCTCTGATGTGCATTGGTGATCCAGATAACGTTGCTCTGAAGATCCCATGCAAAGATGCTTTGGAGATCCCAGCTTCGGTAATTCCGGCTCCAGTGATTCCAGGCGATGCTGATCCGTGAAGTAGATGGCATCTGAGTGTATCGTTGGGGATTTTAATCACCCGGTTTTCCTCCTCCGAGATCCGAAACGGGTCTCTCTCGGTGCAGGTGAAGTTTACACACGTGGTCGGTGGGGTTGTCCCCGATACTCCTGTTGCGTGCGTGTTGTCGAGGGTATCCTCGACTCTTTGATTGGGTCTTGTACTGGCGGTCTCGTGATGCGGTGCATCCGGTGCAGCCCCAGTTGTAGTAGAATGTGCGTCCCCGGGCGTAATAGCAGGTGTAGTTCCTGTCAAGGACACTCCAACTTCTTGCGGTAGCGCTCTAGCCCTTGATGACGATTCTCCAATCTCTGGTGATGATGACTCTTCTTCTGATGAGGATGCTCCAGCTCCCGTCGATGACGCTCCGGCTGTTGTCGATGACGTTTCCTCTTCCAGAAGGTTGTTCTCGTAGTTGTGTAGCATGACCTGGACTAGAGCACAAAAGCGCTCCGTCTCAGTGACAATGGCTTTCTTGGGCTTGTCCGGGATTTGCGCATGTTGGCGCTCAGTCTTCGTGATAGTAGCCTCTTTAGGCGTGTTGTTTCCGCCTGACGGTATGCACTCCTTTTGGGTCGCGTGATTCTATTCATACCGCGCGGATACCCTCTTTCGTTGGGGCGTTACCGTCGTGGTGTGCTCCATGGCTATGCTGGAGTTGGTGCAGAATTCTTGGATCTCTTCGAAGGTGCAAACGCCTTGATTGGCGTCGTTGCTTGCCTGTGCTGCAGGAACTACAGCACGCATTGATGACGTATCAGCCGTGTCGCCCAGGGTGCGAAGAAATAAGTCGTAAGAGCATATGCCCTTGTCCTCTGAGTGTTGGGTGAGCGGAAGCGAAGTGCTGCTGTCGAACTGCAAGTGGGGGTTTCCTGTCTCGAGGATAGTGCTTACCCCTGATTGCATTGCTTTGATGGAGGAGAAGACGTTGCGTCCCAGTCCAGGTACGAACATGGCCGAGATGCGAACAGGAACACGCTTGCCAGCCTGGTCGATGATGTATCCCCAGATGGTGCCTGTTGCTGTTGCGAATACGTTCTTCCCGTTGGTCATGATGGTCTTTGGATTCTTTAGCTTCTTGTAATCCTTCAAACTTTTCCGCAGCATTGGAATCAGCTCCTCGTCTATCAGGTGGTCCGACGCGCCGCTGTCCACAAGCACCGTGAACCTGTCGCTGTTGGGGTGAAAACCCCTGTTGCCGTTATCATTGGGGTGAAAACCCCTGTTGCTGCTACCAGCTAGCAGCCCTGTAAACGCGAACCCCTCTTCGAAACCATCGTCGAAGTTAAGGGACGGCTTTTCGTCGTCGTTGGGGCGCGTGCTCGCGCCCTGTACAGCAGAGGCAGTGTGAGCGCGTCCACTCTGCGGTGGGCGTGGCGCTCCTTGCTTGTAGCATTCCGTGTCATCGTGCGAGGCAGTTTTGTGTACAGAACACCAAGCTGCGATTTCTTGTGCGAGTGCCGGTGAAGATCCCGTACCGGCCGTCGCTTCGGTCGGTCGAGGATGCCCTTTAATGAGGTTAGCGATATCGCGTCTGGATACTCCAATTACAACCGCCAATCGTTTATGCCAATCTCGAAAATCAGCTGGGCTGCGCCCATCGAACGTCCTTAGTCCTTGAATGGCGTTAGCGAATGAAGTGCTGCTGCTGTTGGATTCCCCCATGGTGATGATGAGTAGGTGCCAGAGAGCAGTTCACTCAGATGTCTTGTATGATATCAGTACTTGTACAGCAGTGTAGTAGTACCAGTAATCCCGCCGCACGTATGATACGAGCTGCTGTATAAAACAGCCGTTTCAAGTGCAGTAGTGGTGTTTGTGTAGAAGTCGAAGGCGTTATTATGAAGATGGGGAGTGATAATCTCGCAGACATAGGGGGGATTCTAAACCTCGCCCACGGGGACGTATAAGAACCATCCCCGGATTTCCACCGTCATATTACGGTTTGCAGTGTGCGAATTCGCGGGCATCAACGAGGGTGCTGGCACCGCCCCTACAGCACCATGGCCACCGAGATAGTCAGCAATATGACACCTGGACACCCCTGTACACTCAAGGCTCGACTTTCAGCCCCTGAAAGCTAGAAATTGGCAAAATCGATGACGATTTGCAGGTGTTGTTTAGGCCGCCACAGCAGCAGTACGTAGTGCAGCCCCACACACGTAGGCGCTGGCGTTGCTCCTACAGCCCCACGACCACCACTACATGCAGCAATATCACACCTAGACTACATACCCCACACACTGAAGGCCGGACTTCAGCCCCTACGAGTGAGAAATCGTCGAAATCGAGGACGATTTGCACGTGCTGTGGACACCGCGACCGCTGCATGCATGCAGCACGCAGTACATATGCATACATACATGTGTATTACGGAAGGGGAGGCTAGGGATAGAGGCGGATCCGATGTCTATGTGGGTCTGAGTGGTCTCTAGCCATTCATGCGGCAGGACCCTACGTCTTGTGTGCATTGTACAGAGAGGAAGGTGCCAGAGGGACCCAGCCTACAAAGCACTGCTACCGACCTGATGATAGCAGCCTCCCGATCGGTACCGAGTTCGGTGGTTGAGCCTGAACAGCGGTAGTGTAAGCCTTGAAGGTGGCTTGTGAGAAGGAGTAGAAGTTCTCCGGTCGTGGATACGGTATTCGCTTTATGGATTATTGCTAACTCAGGGCAAGCAAAGGAGTACAGAGCAGAGGGAGGCGAGGAACCAGTTATGCTGGTACCTATTGAGACTAACGCAATCCCAAAAGTGCAACTCCTATCAACCGTAACAATGTAACCGTAACATCCCCCCATTAGTATGAACAGCCGTTTGACAGCTGCAACATACTAATTAACGGTAGCAGGAATCATGACAACCGCGAGGTGACACACTTCCTTTGGCGGAAACTACCGGTGATGTCTTTGAGTAGGTCGAACGGCCAACCGAAAATTACCAGAGGCAAATAGTGGCAAAACTCAAATAAAATCCACTGCTCTTCATAATTCTCACTGCGCGTTGACTCGCGGCCCGACATCGACTTGCGCGAAGGTAAAACCCGGCTTCCGGGGAAAACCCTTCGCTCCCCATCCCGAGAGCCCTAGAATTTAGACAACAACCGAAAACACCAAGTGACACTCGGACGTAAAATACTGTAAAAAAAACCGTCCCTCGCTCGGTGTTTCCACTGTAGTTGCTGCCCGACTCTCAACACCTACAGCGCGGGAAAAACCTGGCCATCCAGGAAAAAACCCATAGCGCAAAGACCTACAACACCACGCTCACACAAACGCCACGGCACACCGCACGAACCCACTTGGGTGCTACCGGGCGTAGGGCCACCCTTCGACTACCAATCAGACCAGAACAGCTAATCAGCACGTCTCCAAACATTCGGACTTTAAATGGCTGCCAACTGGGGGCACGCTCGAAAATCGACAAAACAACTGCATAAGACTGGTACGACAATACCAACAACAGTCCAAACTCTTCACTTCATATAAATACGACCGCATCTTGTACGGACATCCCTGATCACCCGCAGACAGTCACACAATCCAACACATCCTCCTCATCCAGCAATCACGGAAGCCCGAAATCCTGTCCTCCCAAGGCTATCTCGAAAGTCTTTCCAGTTCGCGTCTAGACAGCTCCTCCCAGTTCCCGTCAGTGTAGCGCACACGCCAGTAGGGGGCAAGGTAATCGTACACCTGGCCTTCAAGTTGGATGCCTCCGGCTAGCTCCTTCTGAAAGGTAAAACCTATAGGAAAAGCATGCAAGGCTTGGGCGCGGGACAACGGAGCACGGGACTGTACTGAGTTGGGTACAGAAGCGTTTGCTAGCTGGGGAAAATACAAGTGCCAGAGAGCAACGAAACAATCCAACTGAAGGGGCGTGAAGCTACGTCGCATGGTCTCTTCCGACAGCCAGTCCGATACTACACCATTTCCTGACTTCCCTTTGTACTCCCAAATAGTCCTCATGCTGGAAGCCGGTTGCACTCTGCGACAGTCGGCGATGGTGACGAGACCTAAACTCTCTTTAGCTCCTGCAGGCAATTTGAAGTCGGGGCCCCACGCATACTGGGCGAACTCTTCAGCTAGCGAGTGTCGGAAAGAAAGTGCTCGAAGGTGGAAAGGTTTCACATCGGCCGTAGATACCCTTCGGCTGCGCTTCTTTCTACCATGCATCATGACCTCTACGCTGAGACCGGGCTGGATCACCCCCGTCACTTTCCACGGTCCTGTGTATAGATCGTGTTGCAACTTCCTTCCCCTGTAGTCACGATGTCGACTGCTCTCGGATTCGCGCACTAGCACCAGACTGTCCTTCACGACGCCAACTCCAGCCGACGACCTCTCGATGGAGGCGTTCGCCTTCGCGCGTGCCGCCACTCGAAGCTCGTGCCGTTTCTCAAGGGCGAGTCGTACTTCACGGAGATTCTGCTTGCGCCTCTCCACGAAGTTGTCGAGTCCCCGCTCTTGATCCATCTCGTCCGTCAGAGGAACTAACGAATCCAGTGACGTGCGAGGCTTGCGGCCGAACAGGAGTTCGAAGGGAGTCATGGTGGATGGGAGCGAGGTGTCTGGCAAGGTGCGTTTGATCCACATAGCAGGCGAAACATACTCGTCCCATCGGTCAGGCCAGGACCTACACAGCTCGGCTAACAAATCCTGCAGCCATCCCCCCAGTCTCTCAACCGACCCTTGGCCTCGAGGGTGGTCAGCAGCACCAAACACGATGCTAGCGCGCAACCATCTGCACAAGTGCTTAACCACCTCCGCACCAAATTCTGAGCCTCCATCACAGCGCACCGTCTTTGGAACTCCGTAAATTAGACACAGCTCCACCAACACTCGGGCTACGCCTACCGCTTGCTTGGTTTCTAGCGGGAACCCGAAGGGAAACTTTGAGGCGCGGTCTACCACGAGCAAGATATAGTTGTTGCCAGTTTGTGATGGTGTGTCAATCTTGAGGATGTCCATTTGCAACTCGTCCCACGGCTCAAGCGATCTACCTGGCATCATGGCTACTCGTCTGCTGAGCGGTCTCTTACGTCTACGACAGGCACATGACAACACATAGTGTCGAGTGTCTTTCATCATCGTGGGCCAGTGGAAATGATCGCGTAGAAGTGACAGCGTTGCTCCTACCCCTGCATGACCGTGTAGTGTGTGCACCAACGCAATGATGTCGGCTACCATGGCAACTGGAATAGCAGGCAGTTTTCTCCCCTTCCCATCGTCATACCGAACCACATCATCCGTGCCTAGGCTATACCTGTCACACCCGCTTCCCCCCTGGCTAGAGTCAACTCCATTGCTTAGAACCGTGCAAACCTGACCCAGATGGGTGTCGTCTCGTTGCCGACGAGCTAGCTCGGACGGCCTTGTAAGCACCCGTGCCGTCAGATCGATGGCCGATGCTCCACCGGTCGCCTGGCTCGACGAAGACGTCGGAACCTCCCCCCGTGCGGCCAGCACCTCACCTATGTCGTCGTGGCCAGGTCGAACGGGGGACGGCGGTAGCGTCGATGGCGGCCGCGCCGTAGTGGGGGCTTCCACCGTGGTGAGACCGACGTTCTCTCTGCCCGGTATGGCCTTCAGTACGCTTGTCGGGGGCAGCTGCGGGTCACCGATCGGTCGTAATCGCACCGAAGGGGTACGGTTCCGGCCGCTACGGCGAGGGGCATCCGTCTCAGAGTCAAGAGCAGCACACGCGGCGAAGGGCAACGCTCGAAAGGAGGACAAGAGGGAGTCAACCACCTCCGGGGTGGGGTGAGAGGTGGGGAGAGAGGTTTGGGAATCTGCATCCCCTACGTGGTCTGTCTGCACGGGGTCCAACTCAGCCAGCCTTACACCATCCAACTCCGGTCCAAGGGTCTCTACCGAGACGCCTGCAGCAGCGGACGACAAATCATCCGGAAACGAATCGTCGACATCGACCTCTACCGGGCTAGCAACAGGCAACCTGGACAATGCATCGGGTACTACGTGCTCTACCCCAGCCTTCCATTCCAGCTCCATGTCGTACTCCATCAGCCTCAGCGCCCACCTGTGTAGCTTAGGACAGAGTTCACGGCTTCGGAACAACCATGTGAGGGCGGAACAGTCTGTCACAAGTTTGAACCGTCGACACGCGAGGTACGGCCGAAAATGGTCTACCGCCCACAAGACTCCCATGCACTCCCGTTCCGTGGGACCCCGTCTAGCATCGGTTTGTGAAAACCGGTGGCTGGCAAACGCTACCGCTCTCGTGACACCGTCGATTGTCTGCATTAGCGAAGCTCCTACACCCATTGTGCTAGCATCCGTATGTAGTTCAAACGGGCGCTCAAGGTCGGGGAAAACAAGAACCTTCGGGGAGGCCAACGTTTCTCGCAAAGACTGGAAGGCGTCTTCCTCAGCTGTGGACCAGGAAATAGTAAGCTTGCGTGCACGTTTCGAAGCTAAGGCTTTGTTGCGCAGGATGTTGGTGAGCGGAGCTGCGGTCAGACTGTAGTTGGGTACAAACTGACGCAAGTAGCCGGTTAGACCCAAGAACGTGCGCAGCTCTTCTACGGTGTGCGGTCGAGGCATGCGTGCGATTGCATCTAGCTTAGACGGAGCAGGGTACAGGCCTGTACTGTCAATGATCATGCCGAGGAACTCCTGTGACGCTGCGCCAAAAATGCATTTAGCGAAGTTCACAGACAGCCCCGCCGCTAGAAGGCGGTTCAGAACGAGAGTCAGAGTGGCGACGTGTTCGTTCCATGTGTCGCTAGCGATCAGAATGTCGTCAAGCCAGCTAAACACGCCTGAGAGATACCCCAGCGCCGACTTTACTCTACGAGTGAAGGCTGCCGGCAGCACTGTCAGTCCGAAACCCGCGCGAGTGAATTCCCAGAGCATACCATCCGCATCTCGAAAGGCTGTCTTGTAACGGTCTTTCTCGGTAATTTCTATCTGGTGAAAACCGGAGGCGAGGTCTAGCTGAGTGAAATACTTCTTGCCCTTCAAACCGTCGAATATCGTCTGCATGTCACCCAAACCCCCGCTATCCGAGACCAAGAGTTTGTTAAGCTCACGCCAGTCGATGCACAGCCGCAATGTACCATCCTTCTTCTTAACGCACAAGCACTGGGCAGCCCACGGAGACATGGATTGGCGGATCACGCCTCGATCTACCAACTGCTGAATCTCTGCCCTGATCATGCGTCGTTCTTCCGGAGAGAAACGTCGTTGTTTGGCTGCAAAAGGTGTGCAAAACTCGTTGATAAGAGGTAGGTCAAGCTCACCGTTGATACAAGCAGGCACTCGCTTCGGGTCGATCGGGAACAGGCCATCCTTGATAAACGCTGCGAGAACGTTGACGAGCTGCTGCTTCTTGAGCGACCCTAGCGTCCCCAGGTTAGCGTCCTCAACGCGAACACGCGGGATAGGGTCCCGATCGGCTGGGGCCGGACTCGGAGTGCGCGGTTCACGGGGAGGAAGGGGTGGGTCGGCAGCGGCGGCGGCAACGCCGAGGGCGCGCCGGTCTCTTGGTTGATGAACAGTGACCGTGCTTCTGCCATAGAGAAAAGGCGGTCGGGGCCGGCTACCTTTGCCTGTTTGCGCGGCGCCGGTGGCGTTATGTACGACGCATTACGCGACGATAGGACGCCAACGAACTTACGAAACAATTTCTCTGCTACCATGCCGCGTCGTGCCATCGCTTCTCCCAACGGGTCATGCCACTCCATGCGCAAAGGGCTGAGAGAGGAGGTTGTTTCGTACGCTGTCTCATGAAGGATCGCGGACACTCCGTTGCGGTCAAACGGGTTAGGCAGCAAAACCTCGACAACCCTGTCGTAAAGCTGAAGTAGGTCTACCGGGGTCGCGAAACGCCAAAACAAGGCCTGTTCGGTCAGGTACGGTCGCTCGGGATCGGCACGTGTCGCGCGGAATATAGATAGTACACGGGCGGCCGCTGCAGACCACCCTTCCCCCGGGGTCAACTCCAACGCCGCAAAAGCCGAACGAGCTAGCTCTGCTGCACCTCCAGTCAACGCGTGTTCTCTTACGTACAGACGCAGCCAGTCGGTGGCTGTGACCTCGTGGTGGGGTTTTGCGACAACCTCTCCGGTGATGAGGTATACTTGCACGTCGTCCGCATTCGCTACCTGTTGACTTACTGACAGGTATTCTTGCACTAAATCGGATATGAGTTCGACGCGGCGGGGGGTAAAGTCATCGGCAAACGTAACGTAGCGCCCATCGACGTTTACGTCCGGCTCCAGCCGCAGCTTACCCGACTCCACTGTGCGCAACACACTCATGATTTTGTCCTGTAGCAGGACCGCGGAGTTGGCTATTGTCAGGGGGCCGGCGGAGGGGCCGCCGTATACCGGGCAAGACTTGCCCCCTGCAATTCTCTTACGCGTGCGATCAATGAGCTTGGCGGCTTAAATGTTACGGTTACATTGTTACGGTTGATAGGAGTTGCACTTTTGGGATTGCGTTAGTCTCAATAGGTACCAGCATAACTGGTTCCTCGCCTCCCTCTGCTCTGTACTCCTTTGCTTGCCCTGAGTTAGCAATAATCCATAAAGAGAATACCGTATCCACGACCGGAGAACTTCTACTCCTTCTCACAAGCCACCTTCAAGGCTTACACTACCGCTGTTCAGGCTCAACCACCGAACTCGGTACCGATCGGGAGGCTGCTATCATCAGGTCGGTAGCAGTGCTTTGTAGGCTGGGTCCCTCTGGCACCTTCCTCTCTGTACAATGCACACAAGACGTAGGGTCCTGCCGCATGAATGGCTAGAGACCACTCAGACCCACATAGACATCGGATCCGCCTCTATCCCTAGCCTCCCCTTCCGTAATATGGTGTCCTCCGTGCTGTACATGAGCCGTAGTTGCGCTTTTCATGCTGTAGCCGCGTGGCTTGTAAGCTCTTTCGCGCCTTTCTGTTTTTTTTTGCCAGCTGGCACGTGCTGGCGCTTCTGTTTTTTTTCCTTTTGCTGTCTAGGGCTTTTCAACGGCCTGCGGTCTGTCCTAATCCGTGCGCTTCAGCGTCCTTTACCTGGGCCTGCCGTTCACTCGCGCAGCCACCGTTCGCCTAGCGCACACATGTCCCTCATATCCTGGCCTAGAGTACATGTACTCCCTGTGTTCTTCGTTCGGCGCGCATTTTGCACCGTTTGTGGAAACCCGAGTTCGATTCTCGGATTGGACACCATATTACGGAAGGGGAGGCTAGGGATAGAGGCGGATCCGATGTCTATGTGGGTCTGAGTGGTCTCTAGCCATTCATGCGGCAGGACCCTACGTCTTGTGTGCATTGTACAGAGAGGAAGGTGCCAGAGGGACCCAGCCTACAAAGCACTGCTACCGACCTGATGATAGCAGCCTCCCGATCGGTACCGAGTTCGGTGGTTGAGCCTGAACAGCGGTAGTGTAAGCCTTGAAGGTGGCTTGTGAGAAGGAGTAGAAGTTCTCCGGTCGTGGATACGGTATTCGCTTTATGGATTATTGCTAACTCAGGGCAAGCAAAGGAGTACAGAGCAGAGGGAGGCGAGGAACCAGTTATGCTGGTACCTATTGAGACTAACGCAATCCCAAAAGTGCAACTCCTATCAACCGTAACAATGTAACCGTAACATGTGTACATGTACAGTAACTGCTGCTGTGGCGGCCTAAACAGCACCTGCAAATCGTCATCGATTTCACCAATTTCTAGCTTTCAGGGGCTGAAAGTCGAGCCTTGAGTGTACAGGGGTGTCCAGGTGTCATATTGCTGCCTATCTCGGTGGCCATGGTGCTGTAGGGGCGGTGCCAGCACCCTCGTTGATGCCCGCGAATTCGCACAGTGCGAACCGTAATATGACGGTGGAAGTCCGGGGATGGTGATTTTATGTCCCCGTGGGCGAGGTTTAGATTCTGCCTATGTCTGCGAGATTATCACTCCCCAGCGGGAATTGTACAAGTACTCAGGTCTACGAGTAGACCTGTGCAGTGACGCTGGGTGATGCGATTTCTTTTTCATACGTACAGCCAAACACACTTCATGTATGTACGACTACGAATACGGGGCAGTCCCGTCATCGGGGTAAGCGGGGGTTGAACAAGTGGTCCATGCAGTGACGCTTTGTGCTGTGATATAAACACATGTTTTGGATGTACGACTACGACTACGTGGTATCTATACATGTAAGACGCAATGAAATCGGGCAAGTCTCATCACGGGGGTCAGCCAGGGTTGTAAAAATGGTCCATGCAGTGATAAATAACACAGCAGCATGATACCTCAGCACCAGTCGCAGTACACACTGGAGGTTGATATATAGCAGTAAACAGAAGCTGAAGTTAACCTGGGTGATGCTGGAGAGCAGTCCCGTGATTGGGGTTAGCGAGTTGTTCATGTAGTGACGCGGTGTACTACTACTGCTGTTACTCATTTTTCATACAACCACATGAACTCTTCGTATTAACGAGTACAAGTAGGGTGCGCAACCTCTTCAGGAATCGCAGTACACGTCGGTCGTAATAGTGTTGATAGCAGCAGTAATAGAGTAGTACCGAACAATATATACAGCAGGTACTGTCTCTTACCCTTCGTTGTCGGTATTCCGCCGGTAGGCCTTATATAGCAGTATACCGGGGCTTACGCTTACCAGTTGCGACTGTGAATCCCGTTCGTTCCTGTCCCAGTCGTGGTTTCATAGGTGTTAGCAACGTTGTGGTACCAGGCAGGGCTTTGCCCATAAACGACCGCTTTCATTGCGACAGTGTTAAATTGTACGACTTCCTTTCCAACTTTGGAAATCGACGACAGCTACGTGGCCTTACTATTTTGAACATTCACTGAACGCTAGGTATTCCCATCCGTTGTTGTCGTTTGCAGAAGCCCTGCGAAGCAGCCGCCGAGGGCCGCCAAGTGGGCGAGCACATAAACACGAAGTGCACCGGCGACATCAAGGTCGGTGACCTCCTGAAGAAGGCAGGCGACCACTTGCTCGATATACATCCGGCATTCCATTCCCACGGTGCCACGAGGGCGTTTGACATCGAGGTACGTTCTACTCTTATCTCGCGTCCTGTGTGTCACGAGTCGAGGCATGCATGTCTCTTGTTCAAGACTGGGGGATGGCGTGCGGATATAGTCTATGAAGTGCGGCTCTTTTTCCAAGTACCAAGAGCAAGTACAACAATACCACAACAATTACTAACAACGAAACGAGCTCCAATAATTTGGATGGTTACGACGTCTGCTGGAGAGAAGTGTTACGGTTACATTGTTACGGTTGATAGGAGTTGCACTTTTGGGAATGCGTTAGTCCCAATAGGTACTAGCAGTATGGTCCGTCTTGCGGGGTCCCCGTCTGGGAGCGACTGGTTCCTCGTCTCCCTCTGCTCTATACTCCTTTGCTTGCCCTGAGTTAGCAATAATCCATAAAGCGAATACCGTATCCACGACCGGAGACCTTCTACTCCTTCTCACAAGCCACCTTCAAGGCTTACACTACCGCTGTTCAGGCTCAACCACCGAACTCGGTACCGATCGGGAGGCTGCTATCATCAGGTCGGTAGCAGTGCTTTGTAGGCTGGGTCCCTCTGGCACCTTCCTCTCTGTACAATGCACACAAGACCTAGGGTCCTGCCGCATGAATGGCTAGAGACCACTCAGACCCACATAGACATCGGATCCGCCTCTATCCCTAGCCTCCCCTTCCGTAATATGGTGTCCAATCCGAGACCTCCGTGCTGTAGATGAACCGTAGTTGCGCTTTCCATGCTGTAGCCGCGTGGCTTGTAAGCTCTTTCGCGCCTTTCTGTTTTTTTTGCCCGCTGGCACGTGTTGGCGCTTTTGTTTTTTTTCCATCCGCTTTGTCATACTCGTACGCACTTGTAGGGGAAGGCCGAGCGCTTGGGTGTGTTCGATTTTTTTTCCTTTGCCCGTTGCCGCCACCACAATAGCTGTTCCTGTACCCGCGTGGATAGCTGGTTGCCACTGGACAGTTGAACTACCAGGTTGATCGGATTGAGTGATCATTGATGGGTCGTGTCTCTCGCACTTGCGGCTCAACAGCAGCAGACTCACCCGTGCGGCAGCCAGAAACGATGATGAGAGTGTGAAAAGTGCGTAAGACCGAAGACCCCGAGTCGAGCTGCGTGCTAGTGTTTGAACCTCGTGCATGTTTGGGATCATCCTCGTGACCTCTCCCCCCTGGACTAGTCTCACATTTGGCAGTGACCTGTCGACCACCGTGGTGTCAGAGCGCTATTTTGGTGTGGGTTGGGCCTCTCTAGTAAAACCTCTCCTTCCCACCCTACCTACTAGTGACGCGGCGCTTGATGCTCGATCACTCATCAAAAATCAAAAAAATAAATAAAAAAAACGTCTGGATTCCCGAGCCTGTGGGTTGTGTATCGTGCTGTGTTTTTTAGTTATTTGCTTTGCCCTGTGGGTGGGTATACTGTAGCTTGGGACCTTAATCCCAAAAACAAAAATGCACCGAACTGTTACTCGCTTGGTATAAGCCTGGTATACCACTCCTCTCTCTCCGTGCTGTCGCATCAGCCCACCTACTGTTTGCTCGAGCCCATCGTTCTCGTCGTTTGGTATAGCGCACAAAAAACAAGCACCCCGCTGTTTCTGAATTATTTTGTCACCTTGTCTGCATTCACATGTGTACATCCGGGATACGCGCTTGCCCTCGCGGGTGATCACCCTGTGCATTTCCCTCTGGTTTCGGGTTTCTCGTCGTGGTTCTGTGTGCTGCTTTTTCTGCGACTGCTCCTCTTGTGCCCCTCTGCTGCTATATATTTTGGATATAGTCTATGAAGTGCGGCTCTTTTTCCAAGTACCAAGAGCAAGTACAACAATACCACAACAATTACTAACAACGAAACGAGCTCCAATAATTTGGATGGTTACGACGTCTGCTGGAGAGAAGTGTTACGGTTACATTGTTACGGTTGATAGGAGTTGCACTTTTGGGAATGCGTTAGTCCCAATAGGTACTAGCAGTATGGTCCGTCTTGCGGGGTCCCCGTCTGGGAGCGACTGGTTCCTCGCCTCCCTCTGCTCTATACTCCTTTGCTTGCCCTGAGTTAGCAATAATCCATAAAGCGAATACCGTATCCACGACCGGAGACCTTCTACTCCTTCTCACAAGCCACCTTCAAGGCTTACACTACCGCTGTTCAGGCTCAACCACCGAACTCGGTACCGATCGGGGTGGTTTTATATATTATACAAATTGAAATTCTACAAAGGCTGAAAAAGTCTTGAAATTGTGAGACGCCCCCCCCGCCACCCGCTTTTTTCTTCATATATACCCCTCGTTTTCTTTGTGGTTTTGCCCCTATCACCGATTAAATAGAAAAGTACCACATGCCTCCACACACATAAGAAGTATAGTATAACACTGTGGCCGTGTATACCCCCGCCACAACCTCCCCCCAACCCCCCCCCCCCTCGGTAGATATACAAGAGACAACGCACCGGATCCCCCCCCCCCCCCCCCTCGCGCTCCTTCTTCCCTCCATGTCTAGCCGATTAAACATAATTATTCATGAAATTGGAAGCCCCCCCTTTTCCCCCCCCTTGCTGCCTGACCGATTATAACATGATTTGCCACAGGTTTACACATATGAAAAGAATGTTACACTGCGACCTTGTATACCCTCGAGATAAACTGTTGGAACCCGCAACCCGCCCCCGCCTCCCTTCCCCCCCCCCCCCCCCCCACACACACACCCCAACCCCCACTAACGATAAAACAGAAACTATGAAACAAGAAAAGTATGCCATTACACTGCGAACTTGTTTAACCCCACGCTAATTTAATTAACCCCCCCCCCCGCCCCCCCTCCCTAACCCTCATCAACTTACGGTTAAATAGAAATACACTCAAGAAAAGTATGCCCCCCCCCCCCCCCCCCCTTCTCAACTTACAGGCTTACCCTCCCCCGCTGCATCACGCCTGAATGCATCTCGCACTTTCCTTCAAACGACCCATATCAAAATCCGCCAGAGGATTGAACACTTCCACGTGCTGGAGATCCCGCTGCTGCAATTCACTCCCTTCCCCCGGCCCCCGCCCTCCCCCCCCCCCACCCTTCCCTCACCAGATAATGGACTTACAGACTTCATTTGATAAACCGATGCATTACCTTCCACGAATTTCATAGTTTCCGTCCACAGACTGACTAACGTCACCCTGTTGACCCGGATAGCTACACTGTAGTTGCAAATGGAGTCGCCGAAACATCGCCAAACCTCCCACAACTCATCACATGTCACCCACCCACATGGCGGGATACTCAATAAGCAGACTACCTATACATACCAACGCTTTCCTGTGAAATCCCCCCCCCCCCCCCCCCCCCCCCCCCCCCCCCCCCTTCCCCCCCCCCCGCCCCCCCTCTTTTTTTTTTTTTTTTTTCTTAAACCTAACCTCACTCCGTATTTCGATTCAACCCACACTGCGTATCGAAATCAATAATACACACATAGCCGAACTATGAAGAGTAACGGTATCATAAGTGCATTATGATACCGCTACAACCCATAGTTGTCAAGGCTGGTTACTGCTATCTATCTTCAGGGATAAATATGCATTTAACCATACTTGACAAAAGCCGCGAGGGGGAACGTTGAAATTCCCAAACGTCCCTCGCAACTTCGTTTTAGGCCCCCCGAATCTATGTTCGAAAACACGATTCTGATACAATACGATAATGAGCTCTAGAACATCAAACAAAAAGTACGTGTAGGAAAAACCACGTGGTTGCAAAACAAACAAGACAAAATAATATGTATTCGAAAACAACACCCTGATACAATACGATAACGAAACCTAGAACATCAACCAAAACGTACACGTGTAGCAAAAACTACGTGGTTACAAAATAACATGTATTCGAAAATACCGCTCCGAAACAACACGATAACAAAGTCTAGAACATAAACCAAAACATATACGTGTAACATCAAAAACGCGGAAAGCACCACTTTGAAACAATACCATAACCAAGTCTAGAATATCAACCAAAACATACGTGAAACAAAAACCACGCGGACATACGACACACTAGAACCATATATACGTCCGCATACGAACACCAGTCAAAAGGTGGAACCCATATACCATGGGTTTCAAATTGAGGTCCCTACGAGTCTGAAACATCACATAGTCCACATAAAGTCTTCACACAAACCTAAAAATGCGTCACAACTGCTCGTTGCCAAATGGCAGGTTCATCAAGAACGCAAGAACAAACAGAACGAGAGGCAGGGTAATCGAAGCAGCGCAAATCATTATAGCATTCGCCCACCACATCACCTCCTTTGAAACTGGTTTTGGGCATCAGCGAACTGGGTCCAACGCATGCCCGTAGTGTCTTAGGTGGAGTGAGAAGCGGTAGTAAAAATCAAGTGCGCTGCTCGATAACCTGTTCCTGACCGTCAGTATACTGAACAATCTTCGGGCCGCGTCTTCTCTGTGTCAGGTGTGTGAGGAATTTCTTTGTCATTTTTCAAGCAAGCGGTTGCGTTGGCATATACTACCTGGCTTGATGTAAAGGAAAGGAACACCACTGAGCGATCATCTACTACATGTTAGGGCATGTTTTCATGAACACCACTAACAAGAGCACCAGACATGGACGCGACATCTACAGGACTACAACATCTTCGACGACAGTGGGGGAAAAAACAGGACGTATAAGTGTACACTATATATAGTCTATAATAATGTGGAAAGTACAGACAGGGATGTTAACACTGCGGTAAACCACACGACCAACCTATTACGCAGGGTATTTCGTGCCTCCATCCGCTTACATGATTGCCTGACAACCCCTACTATTCCAAACGCAGTGGAATGTGCCTAACGAAGTAAAGTCACCCTCGCGTTCAATAGTGGTGACATCGCATGTCCACGTGAGACAACCTTTACGAAACGCAGTAGCATATTCCTGACGAAGTGAAGTCACCCTCGCCTTCAATAGTAGTGACATCGCATATATATGACGATTGCATGCCCACCTCAACTGCTGTATTTGTAAGATGTATCTCTGTCTTAGAATTGGCGACCTCAAAGCCCCACAGCGGCACGGTAAAAATCATGGACGTGAAATCGCACATTGGAGACAATAATAAGTTGAAAAGGAAGCACAAATAGACGTGATACACTGCCGACCCATCGCATACCCTCCTGAGACGACCTCTACGAAACACAGTACCATTTACCTCACGAAGTAAAATCACCCTCGCGATCAATAGTGATGACATCGCATTATATGACATCACATACCCACCTCGCCTGATGTATTTGTAGGACGTATCTCTGACTTAAAATTGACGACCGCAGAGCCCCACATCGACAAGGTAAAATCATAGGCGTGAAATCGTACATTTATTTGAGACAAAAATAATTTGGAAAAGGAAGCACAAGCAGATGTGTTAAAATTGCGGTAAACAACCTTACCAACCCATTACGTAGGGTATTTCGTACATACCGTCTGCATGATCGCCTCCCCACCTATGCCAAGCGAAGTATTACTAACGAGGTAACGTGATTGAGCGCGTGTATACCAAGTATGACTCATGAGGTAACGTAATTGAGCACATGTATACCAAGCGTCGATTCGCATCCCTCCCTCTAATGCTCAATGACGGAGACAGCACATGGCCACATACATCACCTCGCATGCTGTATTTGGCAATACGTATCTCGTGCGTATAATTAGCGATGTCGATAATAATGGTGACTGTATGATGATGGTGACAAACACAGTGCATGACCACATCACCTCGCCTGTTGCATTTGACAATACGTATCTGTTTCTTATAATTAGCGATGTCAGAAAATAATGGTACCTACAAATATTCTAAAAAATATTCTAGCTTTCGATCGCTGTATCATACAACAACAAACTGTGAAGATTTAACACGTTATTTACTACACTTAAACACTGGGTTGCATGCTGCATCTAACATCAAACCTTCTAGAATAGTAAACATTACAAGCCAGATGATATAAAGGGATGTCTTATTGCTTCAATCGTCAGGTTTGTCCCCTTTGAGAATTTATAGTTTCCGCGCACATATTGAAATGTCCCGCCCCCCGCCCCCCCCCCCCCCCCCCCTCCCCCTCCCCCTCCACTGACCTCTTTTTCATAACAAACCCCAACCCTTTCCCCCCCCCGCCCCCCCGTCCACCGATCCCCCCCCCCCCCATCCGCCTAGTCTGTCCAAACGCCCCAATCACAATCAAAATCGGCCTGAGTAATAAACACCTATACGCAGTTGATACCACGTCATTATCTTTCTGACCATCCATGACGAAGGTTTCAATTATCCCCCCCCCCCCCCCCCCCTCCCCCTCCAACGCCCCCTCTTTTCCGACCACCTACACGATCGCCTAGACCTAGCACCACGCGTATAACAAGCTGCTACATATCTTTGATCTCACAGCCGAAGTGTATTTGAATATTATTTGTGACCTAAACCTCCTAAAAATCCCCCCCCCCCCCTCTTGCTCTCCCTTACTCAAACGCCCCACCAAATATCAAAATCCGCCACATTAATAAACACTTCACGCACAGGATATCACCTCATTATCTTTCGAGAGCCATCCATGCCGCTGTGTTTCTCTCCCCCCCCCCCCTCCAACGCCCCCTCTTTCCCGACCACCTGCACGATCGCCTAGACCTAGCACCACGCGTATAACAAGCTGATACATATATTTGATCTCACAGCCGAAGTGTATTTGAATATTATTTGTGACCTAAACCTCCTAAAAAATCCCCCCCCCCCCCGCCCCCTCTTGCTCTCCCTTACTCAAACGCCCCACCAAATATCGAAATCCGCCACATTAATAAACACTTCACGCACAGGATATCACCTCATTATCTTTCGAGAGCCATCCATGCCGCTGTGTTCCTCCCCCCCCCCCCCCCCCCACCCCCCACCCCCCACCCCCGCCCCCACCCCCCACCCTCCCCCCCCAACCCATCCCAACCCCACCCCCTCGAACACTCCACCCTCTCTTTACTCACTGATTGTACGACTTACCCCAGGATATACACGATAAACTGATGTATTATTTCCAAAAATGTCACATTTATCCCCTCGAAATAATGTATAGTTTCCAGGCACATATCGAGCTGCCCCCCCCCCCCCCCGCCCCAACCCCCCCCCCCCCCCCCCCCCCCCCTGCCCCCAATAATATACTGGTGCCAAAACCGTCAGATTCATCCCCTCGAAAGGATTTATAGCTTACATGCACAAATTGCCCCTTCCCTCCCCCCCCCCCCCCCCCCCCGCCCCCCTCCAAACCCGCTCGCTTTTGATCAAAACCAGGCCCCCCCTTTCCCTTCACAGCTGTCAGATTTTGTCCCCCTCAGAAACGGGTTTTATAGTTTCCGCGCACAGACTGACTAAAATCATCCTGTTGACCCTGATAGCTACACTGTAGCTGTAAGGGGAGTCGCCGACCTATATCCTTAATGAGGACACACAACTCGTAATGCGCGCGATCGGAGTATCACACACAGCTTGCAAAGATGAGTTTCGACGAAATCTTCGATCTCACAGCTGGAGTGTATTTTAATTTTTATAATATTTTTTGTGCTCCGAGCGCATGGCATCATCACTCATTTTGTTCCTCTTTTTCGAAGCGCGTGAGCGCGACTTTTAGCGCGCGCTCCTGGGAGCCCAGCCTGTCCAGCAGCAGTTAGGTGGACACGGTGCCGCCTTTGCACGCGTCCCGCGTCGATACCCAATCGCGTCGCTTTCATGATGCTATTTTCTCGTCCTTTTTTGTGTTTTTTTGTGTGTGTGTGTGTGTTTTTTTTTTTCTTCACTTGAACATTGTGTCGACCTTTTTCGCGAGTGGATCCCATATTACAACGCAGAAGTATTGCTGCTGTAGACTAACTATTTCGACTGGTATCCGCTGATCTTTTGGGTCCACGACACACCCAGGGGAGCACGCTACCCTGGAGTTTGTCTGTATCGTTGCTCTCACCATGGCTCCCTCCAGTTCCCATTGCCCTCTCTGTCGTTGTCGGATGGCACAGGTGGAAGTTAAACAGCAGTACACCCGGTTAGGCCCCCGCCCTAGACTTTCCGGCAGCCAGCTCAAAAATGATGAAAGAGAAGCAAAAGCATAAGTCCGAAGGGATGCGGGATAGTGGTTTGAGTGCGCGCCACGGGTGTACTGGCTGCGGAAACTCCCAGGCCTTTTATCCGCACGTGTGTCTCTGCTGTCGCTGCCGTTGCTGTTGCCGCGCGTTGTTGCCTGCGTTGCTTGTTCTCCACTGTTTGGGGTGCCCCGTGAGCACTGCCTACAGCAGGAGAGGCCCAAAGTGGTACGATGTTCGAATTTTTACACTCGCAACAACAGCAGTTCCTTGCGCTGAGAAATTGGACAGCAGTGATGTATGTGTCTTGTGTTGATAAGAGGGGAGCCTCGCGACTTTTGAAATTACTGAACCCATTCCTGACGTACTTGAGTTGTGTTCCCCAGCCACAACGGCACAATGGGAGGGTCTTCGCCTGGTTGAGCCGTGTTGTTGTCTCCTATGTTGGGGGAGACGACAACCAGGCTCCTCTGGGTCCGCGCCTTTCCGGGTCGTATCGCTACTATACATTCTGCTACTACTGCTGTATTTCACATGCCCCACTTCCCATTACTGTTATTTAGCCTGCAATGGGAGGGTCTGCGCCTGGTCGAGCCGTGTTGTTGTCTCCTATGTTTGGGGGGACAGCAACCAGTCTCCTCTGGGTCCAAGCCCTCCCGCGCCATCATGTCACCTGATATATTTCCACTGCTGTAATGCTAACATGCTACTTGTCTTCCCACTTTAGGAGCTGTGTCAATCAATTGATTAATTTTTTTTATTTTTTATTTTTTTTCTCCGGCGGATGGGGAAAAATAAAGTATAAGCTCACCACACTTCCACGTATTTTCATACGCGTATAATTAAATTTAATTTCATTTAATTCAATTCAATTCAGTTGTTGGCGCTGTGGTACGCTGAGCTTACTGCAGTCTGTGTCATTGTTGTTTTGCTCGATATGCTCTCTGGTATCGCTTGCGGATTCATTATTAATAGTGAACCGGGTACACATGACTGGATGCTGATGACGGTTTTCTGGTGTTTTCACCTGCTGTCCCGCTAGTAATGTTGATGTTTCCCTGTTTTTGCATCCACTTCGTTCGTGATCAAACCGGTGATGATGTTTTGACCCGAGCAAACACGTTCACCCATGATCACGCACGTTTTGCCTGTGATCAAACCCAACTCCACGTTTGCTCGTGATCAAACTGGAGGTGGTCGCTGTCGATCAATCTTTGTAAATTTGTTACGTACGCTATGCATGCCTATCTTCATCTATCTGTCATTTCATTTTGCCGGGAAGGGTTCCACTGTTGTTACTGCTGTGTCGTCGGGTTGTTGTTGCGGTTGTGGCTACCGCGACATCGTCGTGTGATGCAGTAGTTGCTGAACCGCCCTCCTGTTTTTCCATCCCTTCTTTGTTTCCTTTGCCCCATTACTTTGTGCTCTGTTTTGGATGCAGGCGATGATTGCGGTGGGGACATCGCTGTCGTCAGACACAGCAAGCAGTAACCACATAGTTGGCTCTCTTTAGGATGAGGCAACGACACGGATACTAGAGCCGCTTGATGATGTATCTTGTTTTTTTATTGAACCGAATGTCATGTGCGCACGAATAGTTTAGTTTCTTCGTATATATTGAAAGGCTCGCATGTTCCGCTGTATTTGTCAACTCCCTCCCGTTTGCACTCATCTCTCAAACAATGTATTCTGCTGCTAGGCCGCTGTTTTCTGCTATTGTTGCTGTCTGACCGCCTCCGCCTGTCTCCACTGCTGCTGTTTTCTGCTATTGTTGCTGTCTGACCGCCTCCGCCTGTCTCTACTGCTGGTGGTTTTGGTTCGCATGTCCTTCTCAGGATAGCATGATTGCGCACATACTTTTGCGCTCCTTTGTTTGTACGAAGACTCGCATACTGCGCCATATTCCTCAGTTAGCTCGTTCACTCATTTCTTGTGTTGCTTTCCGCTGCTGTTCTGCTGTTGCTTTTTGCCGCGGTTGCTGCCTTGCTATGCGACCTTCGTTTGTTTCTCTTTTTGTTTTTTCATGGTACATCCAGTTGGTGGCAGATGTTCGATTTGGAGTGGAGTAGTTCGGTCAAAAAAAATATATATATATATTACGATGCTTTGTTGCGATAGCGGGGTGAATGTTATGTGTGGGTATCTGTATCTAAAAAATTACTCTGGTGTGCGAGACGTATGTTCACGTGTTTGGTCATAGTAATTGGTCAGGCCGCCGGAGCAAACACATAGATGTGCGGTTCCATTTCGTCCGAGAGCTACTTCGTGCGAAGAAAATTGATATTCAATTTGTAGCTTCGGAAGAGCAGCACGCGGATATTTTGACGAAATCCCTCGCTGCGACCCCTTTTAATCTCACCGTAAGTTTTTGTTGAACCTACCGTTGGGTGATGAGTAAAGGGTGTGAGCATTATTCGTACCATGTTTGAGTCATGCGAGGAATAATTTGTCAGGCCGCCACCCCACGCTACTTTGAGGGGCATGGGTGAGTAGGGCGCTACTTGGAATTTTAGGTTCTGGCCATGGTAATCGTTTGAATGCGGCCATTGTTGCAATCACAATGGTTTGGATTATACAAGACATACAGGGGGTTTGACCCGGTGGCCAATTTTCCTCCTGCGGGACTGTAGTTAGCTGTCCGTTGGGCCTAGCTTTTCGTCTTGGATAAAGTGGGGTCGGGGGGAATGCCGTTTTGTTGTGGGTTAAGACGGGAATCACCCGGGCACCGGTCGGCCGGGTGTAAAACAGTATGGGGCAGCAAGATGTGTGTTATTTTACAATAGTGCGACGACGTTGTGAACGCTGTTGTACTTGGGTTGGGTGCGAGTGTTCGAGTTGAATTCCTTTTTTTTTATTTTTCTTTATTGAGACTATTATGAAGGGTGCGAGCTACTGTCGGTATGAAGTCTCTTGAACAGTGACGAGTTGGTAATCAGTGGTTGGATAGGGCTTGATTTTGACAGGCGAACAGGTGTTTGTTCGTCAGGAGGCTGCATACTACGTGCCGTTGTAGTCCTTCGATTTCAGGCCACTTGCCGGTCTTGGTTTGCCAGTCTAAATTCTTCCCTTTTCTGGTGTTGGTTACTGTTGGCCGTGTTATTTCGTTTTGCTTTTTAATGGCTTCGTTTCGGAGTTACCAATGGGATTTTATCGGGCTCTTGCTCGTTGTATGGGTTTCCCCTGGGCATCTGCGTTGATTTTATTTCACAGCTCATGGGGGGCATGCCCTGTTTCTAGGATCGGCACTGCTTTAAGATTCGGATAGGCTGTTGGTATAGTCTCTTGAGAAGTGACGGGGTCGTGTTTACTATTTGGGTATGAGTTGAATTTAACTAGACTATCAAGTGGTTGTTTGGTGAGGGCTTCATGCTTATCCTCGACCTTCAGCCGTTTATTTTGTTTGCGGTTTATGTCACATTCTACCTTTTTGTGCTTTGATACCTGGCATCGGAGTTCTGCTTTTGCCAAAGGTTTAGGATCTCTTTGCCCGTCATGCTTTTCTTCTTTTTGCGGTATGTTGTTGAGCTACCGACATTGCGTTTTCGTGGATTATATTGTATGCCGTTTACTTTGTTTGAGGTTTATTGTGTCAGATTCTTCTTATTTTTGTGCTTTGATGCCTCGCATCGGAGTTCCGCTTTTGCCGAAGATTAATAATTCTTTGCCCGTCGTGCTTTTGTTCCTTTTGCGATATGTTGCGGAGTTACCGACGTTGCATTTTGATGGAAAATTGTATTGTACGTGGGCAGACTCAAAGAGGAGTAGACGAGTCAGTTCCGTGGAGTTTCGTGCTGCTTTCATGCACGTCAAATTCGTTCACATACGGACTTTGAGCCATTGAATGGTGGTCAGGCGATCAAATACGCAGTGAAAAGGCAGGGGGGAGGGTTTTTATCGAGGATTTCCCTCTTATGGCCCCTGTGTTTTCGGTTTGTTAGTCTATCCTCGAAGTCATTATTTCGGTAAAAAGTTTTGCGGCTCGGTACCCTTGGCTATACAGTCACAGCATTGCTATAGCATATGGCTCTTGTCATCGCATCATGCTAGGGGGGAAGTTATGGTGTTGTCGATTTTCGAGCGTGCCCCCAGTTGACAGCCAGTTAAAGTTTGAATGTTTGGAGACGGGCTGATTAGATGTTCTGGTCTGATTGGTAGTCGAAGGGTGGCCCTGCGCTCGGTAGCACCCAAGTGGGTTCGTGCGGTGTGCCGTGGCGTTTGTGTGAGTTTGGTGTTGTAGGGCTTTGCGCTATGGGTTTTTTCCTGGATGGCCAGGTTTTTCCCGCGCTGTAGGTGTTGAGAGCCGGGCAGCAACTACAGTGGGAACACCAAGCGAGGGACGGTTTTTTTTTAGAGTATTTTACGTCCGAGTGTCACTTGATGTTTTCGGTTGTTGTCTAAATTCTAGGGCTCTCGGGATGGGGAGCGAAGGGTTTTTCCCGGAAGCCGGTTTTACCTTCGCGCAAGTCGATGTCGGGCCGCGAGCCAACGCGCAGTGAGAATTATGAAGAGCAGTGGATTTTATTTGAGTTTTGCCACTATTTGCCTCTTGTAATTTTCGGTTGGCCGTTCGACCTACTCAAAGACATCACCGGTAGTATTCGCCAAAGGAAGTGTGTCACCTCGCGGTTGTCACTATCCCTGCTACCGTTAATTAGTATGTTGCAGCTGACAAACAGCTGTTCATACTAATGGGGGGATGTTACGGTTACATTGTTACGGTTGATAGGAGTTGCACTTTTGGGAATGCGTTAGTCCCAATAGGTACTAGCAGTATGGTCCGTCTTGCGGGGTCCCCGTCTGGGAGCGACTGGTTCCTCGCCTCCCTCTGCTCTATACTCCTTTGCTTGCCCTGAGTTAGCAATAATCCATAAAGCGAATACCGTATCCACGACCGGAGACCTTCTACTCCTTCTCACAAGCCACCTTCAAGGCTTACACTACCGCTGTTCAGGCTCAACCACCGAACTCGGTACCGATCGGGAGGCTGCTATCATCAGGTCGGTAGCAGTGCTTTGTAGGCTGGGTCCCTCTGGCACCTTCCTCTCTGTACAATGCACACAAGACGTAGGGTCCTGCCGCATGAATGGCTAGAGACCACTCAGACCCACATAGACATCGGATCCGCCTCTATCCCCAGCCTCCCCTTCCGTAATAGAAGCACGAATACTTTTTTACACATACTTATCGACGTCCTCCCGTCATGCTTCAACGTTTGTGGACAGATCCACAAGATCATCGACAAAAAACAAGAGTGCAAGGTGCTGGGTACCTCCGCTGAGGAGGAAGAGTCCAAGCAAGCCTGCATGCTCCTTCGGAAGCAATGTTGACAGCACGTTCTTTATAGAACGTTAAGTTGTGGTTTATTATACCAGCATCGTTTTTTGAGAACTATGCCTAAATGCGTGCTCTTCGTCTTTCAGGAATACAAATGTACTTCACATGTTTGCGGTGTGTGCGTTCAAGTTCCTGCTTCCAGCATGTTTTTTTTGGCACTGCGCTCCTTTACATCTTAAGTTGTAGTTTTCCTGTCTCTATCCTTGACAAGCGCGTGCCTGGTGTTTATGCACTGCGATAATTTATTATTGATGATCGACTTAGAGAGAGGTATTAATAAGTGTACAGGACCTAGGTGCTACCTGAGAGGTGGAAGGATATGCCAAGCAAGTCCTCCGACGTGCCCATCATGGACTGGGCGAATGGATGATAATAACAAACTCATAACCATAATCGTCTCTATCCTGTACCGTTGTACTATATATGGACCTCTTGGCATTTTCAAGTCGCCAGTTGCGCCATTTGTGCTTCTTTTCCGCCTTTCCACTAAATATCCATTCCTCCTTCCGCAAGCGTAGCGGGCGGCGCCCAGCCGCCCGCGAGCGAAGCCCTTGTATAATATATACAGCAGGTACTGACTCTTACCCTTCGTTGTCGGTATTCCGCCGGCAGGCCTTATATAGCAGTATACCGGGGCTCACGCTTACCAGTTGCGACTGTGAATCCCGTTCGTTCCTGTCCCAGTTGTGGTTTCATAGGTGTTAGCAACGCTGTGGTACCAGGCAGGGCTTTGCCCATAAACGACCGCTTCTATTACATACTATTTTGAACATTCACTGAACGCTAGGTATTCCCATCCGTTGTTGTCGTTTGCAGAAGCCCTGCGAAGCAGTCGCCGAGGGCCGCCAAGTCGGCGAGGACATAGTGCACCGGCGACATCAAGGTCGGTGACCTCCTGAAGAAGGCAGGCGACCACTTGCTCGATATACATCCCGCATTCCATTCCCACGGTGCCAAGAGGGCGTTCGACATCGAGGTACGTTCTACTCTTATCTTGCCTCCTGTGTGTCACGAGTCGAGACATCCATGTCTCTTGCTCAAGACTAGGGGATAGCGTGCGGATATAGTCTATGAAGTGCGGCTCTTCTTCCAAGTACCAAGAGCAAGTACAACAATACCACAACAATTACTAACAACGAAAGAAGGAGCTCCAATAGTTTGGATGGTTACGACGTCTGCTGGAGAGAAGTACGAACACTTTTTTACACATACTTATCGACGTCCTCCCGCTATGCTTCAACGTTTGTGGACAGATTCACAAGATCATCGACAAAAAACAAGAGTGCAAGGTGCTGGGTACCTCCGCTGAGGAGGAGTCCAAGCAAGCCTGCATGCTCCTTCGGAAACAATGTTGACAGCACATTCTTTATAGAACGTTAAGTTGTGGTTTCTATATACCAGCATCGTTTTTTGAGCACTTAGTCTATGCCTAAATGCATGCTCTTCGTCCTTCGGAATACAAATGTACTTCACATGTTTGCGGTGTGTGCGTTCAAGTTCCTGCTTCCAGCATTTTTTTTTTGGCACTGCGCTCCTTTACATCGTAAGTTGTAGTTTTCCTGTCTCTATCCTTGACAAGCGCGTGCCTGGTGTTTATGCACTGCGATAATTTATTATTGATGATCGACGTAGAGAGAGCTACTAATAAGTGTACAGGTGCTACGTGGAAGGATATGCCAAGCAAGTCCTCCGACGTGCCCATCATGGACTGGGCGAATGGATGATAATAACAAACTCATAATCATAATCGTCTCCATCGTTTACCGTTGTGCTGTATATGGACCTCTTGGCATTTTCAAGTCGCCAGTTGCGCCATTTGTGCTTCTTTTCCGTTTTTCTACTGAATGTCCATTCCTCCTTCCGCGAGCGAAGCCCTTGTAAGGGACGTATGCATCCTCCCTTCCCCGGAGCATGTATTGCGGTGGGGTGCTTCGAAGTACTTCGTATAACTCAACAAAACTACTTGTACTTCGTAGTACAGCTGTTGCGTGTGTGTATGCGTTCGCAGTATGTGTTAGCAGTCCAGTACGTGTTCGCAGCACAGTATGTGCTCGCAGTACAGTAGTAGTATGTGTTCGCATCACGGTATATATATGTTCGCGTTATTGAGTACGTGTTCGCAGTACGAGGTGTTTGCAGTACAGAATGAATGTGTTCGCAGTACAGCATGTGTTTGCGGTAGTATGTGTTCGTTCCCATTAAAAGAGAGAGAAATGTGCGACATCATAGTACCAAGCAGCAAGGTAATCTGTCTACTCGTCGTATCTACCGAAGGTGCTACAAGATCAATGGAAAGCATCATTTGACACTTGCAATGTATAATAATCTGATGCTATAGACCAACCAAAAATGCTTGCATGCGTGCATGCGTGACCTGCAAAGTAGTAGTGCGCGGTGTGCGGGATGAGTTGACCGAATCGAACAATCATGACAAAACCCATTACCCCGTACGTGCGTACCTGGAAATATTTCCGACTACTAAAATAATACGAGTAGGACTCGTACCTGGATTTCATTTCCCACGTGTTCCATTCTAGTTTTCTTCGCTCGTTCGGAGGGACAAAGCGCCTTGTTCTTTCACCTTTTTTCTCTCCGTTGTACTTGAAACTAGTTATCATGGACACGCATCATTCTGCACGGACGCCCATCCCCGTATATGTATATGTCGAGTACGAAGTACGAGATTAAAAGGGAGGGGATACTCGAACGAGAAAAATTCCGGACGACAGAGAAATATTTCCTCGAATGGAGTGTGGATGACGGAATGAAAACCCGTTTCGGTTGAGGTCTAGGTACCGTTGTGGTCCTCGTACGAAATTAATGAGAGGTTAGTATCAAAGTGTTTTTTTTTTTTTCTTTTTTTTTTTATCCTCCGGCGGATGTGGAAAAACTAAAGCTTTAGCTCACCACACTTCCACGTATTTTCATAATCAAAGTGGTCAGATAATTATTGGTATGTTAATTGGGGTATATTTGTTGGTTATAGCGAGTATATGATAGGTAACATAATACAATGTCATAATAGGGTTTGATTTACGTATGGAACATACTATATAGTCCAGGTGGGCGATCGATTTAGTACGCAGCTTGCAAAGATGAGTATCGACCCTAAATTCGTCGAACTCACAGCTCACGTCGGCACAATATTTTGGTTTATAGTATTCGAAGCTTAGACGGAGAGAGTCTGAGGGGTTAGCAGGACGGATGAAAATCCATCGCACCCGTGCCGGGGTCACACCACACAAATATACCAACAGTGAGTGCAAGAACCACTCCGGTTGAACGTTTGCACCTGGTGCGCACATACAGGGGCACGTTACAGACCAAGACAAGAATACAGCTTTGAATCCACAATGCGGCATCAACACGCAGGAAACATGGCCCAGGAAACATTAACGAAAGCGAGGCATGCCACTGCTATGTCCAACCCTTTTACCAACCCACAAGACGAGGAAAGCAATGGCATAGACAGGGCAGCGACAATCAAGAGGGAAGATCGAACCCCACAAGAGAAATAAAGCACGGGCAGCGACAATCAACACGGAAATTCGCACCCCGCAAGACAAGGAAAACAATGGCGGCGACGCAAACACAGAAAAGCAAGTGAACGAGGACCACAAGAACCGCATATGCGTACAAGAAGGTTGTGGCAAAGTGCGCCTATGCAATGCCAAGAGTCGACTCCCTGAATAAATTTCACTATTAAACCAATTGAATGGGAAAGTGTACCACGAGTACATGCACCGACAGGACACCGTCACGTCACTGTTTATTGTACACCTGCGATACGTAGCAGTAGGGCATGGACTTCCACCAGTGCAGAACGACACACTCTGTGCATGTACGTGCGGTGTCAACCCTACGTTACATCACAAAATCACCCTGCGGAGGGTCCTACGACAGGCCCTGCGACAGGCTAGGCGTCGCTTCGGCTTGGGGTTGGGAGTTCGAAACGTGGCGAGCGTACGTCCGCGACGACGTAGCGAACTCGCCGTTCGATGTCTTGCGCTTGGTGATGCGCACCCCCTTCTTGCGGCCCGCCTGCCCTTCCACGGGAAGCGGCGCCTGGTGATTGAGGCTGACGGCGAGCGCCCACCACACAGGGGGGACGATGTGGTACCTGTCGTCCGATGCCGCGGCGCGGAAGTTCTTCAGACGATATCCGTCGTCGAGTAGGTCCAACGCCCGTTCCTGCTCGTCATTAGCTGCGATTAAAAGACGTACGAGGGGGAAAGGCGGGCGACACAGCGTGGTCGGTACCATAAAAACCACTGCCCATTCGGGCGCTCGCCGGTGTTCCCTCTAAAGCATGCCGTGGTTACATACCTCCCGGTCCAGACATGCCTGTCCACCCGCATGTACAGGAAAATGATCCAACCCCAAAGCAGACGGACACGTCGAAAGGAGTTTCATGCAAGCGAGAAAGATAACCCTCGGATACGAAAGACGCTCAAGTCGAGTCTTACACGCACTTCGCCGCGTATGAAATTTCCCCGCCAAGTGGACACAGATTACACCAAACCCGATCGCGCAGCAAATGACAGCAAGCACTAATGCCGTACTACGCGCGCCTTTGGCCGCGGCGATGACATGACGGCAAGGAATGAGCCACCTGGAGCACCACCCGCACGTGCAGGAGTAAACGTGCTGGACTGTGGGGTCGTTGGAGAAGACAAGCTTGACCACGTTGTAGTGGCGGCGGTTGTTGTTGGGGAAAACCATGTATCCTCCTCCGCCAGTGGGGCTCACCTCGCAGCTGAGAAAGGACGACAGTGCGGGGATAGTTGAAATAACGGGAGAAATGTGGGGCTTTAAATCGCGAATTCGCTGGAAATGACGAACTAAGTTTCTTGAGCTGGAACGATGCATTACGCGAGCGACCGCGAACTCGCGACGATGAACACATTGTGATTGGTGATGACCATCATGGCGCAAAGACGAAACTCTACCCTTATCGTAGCATGTCATAGGTTGGTCGGCTGCTTGATTGAGGTGCCCTGCTCAAGTTACTAACGTGACATGGTAAAGAAAGGGAAAGTGCACAAAAAGCAGTTTCAAAATGCAGCCTAGCTGCTTCTCTGTCGGTTGATTTCCGCAGGTCTCATGTTTTCGATCCGCGCGACGCTCGCGTACCACCGACCATCGCGCTGAATTTGGAGTAACTTGGTTTTTCAAAGATGCGCTGAACACTATACAGTACCGGCTACTGTTTAAGAGAATTTTTTAAAGAGAAAGTACCGATTTAAGAGAGTCAAACTGGCATGTCACGACCAAAATCGATTCAAGAGATAATTGGTCTTATTTCGGAGATGATCTCCTAAATCGGATTTTTCTCTAGAAGAGGTGCCAGAATAGAGCACAGAAAAATAACACGTGAACAAACGCTAGAGATATTTATCCACGTGTTGTCACACGAAATGTGACTTCTTTCCCTGCACGGGTACCAAGAGTGTACACGTGCTTGACGTGGGTCCATGTTGCTCGGCAACCAACACACTGAACAGCAGTGAGTCGAGCTAGCTCAGGATGCGCACGCGGACTGCGTTATGTGACTTAAATAATACGCTCTCTATAAGCTGTACGTCAGTTAGTTGGGACGAGAGCCTCTATCTTCCACGGCCGCCCGTATTGGCTACGATATAAGAGAATGTTCTCTTCTATCGATATGCGGTTTAAGAGAATATTCTCTTATATCGTAGCCAATACGGTATAACAGAAGTCCCGAATTAAAAGAAAAATGCCAGGGTGGAACCTCCCTCTTAAACCGTAGCCGGTACTGTACACGGTTGTTGTCCAGAGGTCCGCGAAAGAGCGCTTCTGATTACTAAGGACGTTATCTGAGTTACAAAAACATGTTGACCGTACCCAGGGAGCCCCTCTCGCCCACGGTGATCACTCTACGCCTACTTCAAAGGGTGTTATAAAGTACCCCCCAAAACACCTTCTCCGTCTGCAAGAAGCTAACATACAGCTACGACCCTGGTCACTCTTGCACAACAACGTTTCTGTCCCCAAGGACACGATAACCAACAACCAGCATGCTAACGTAGCACCAGACAATATGGAGTGGTAAAACAAAATCATACTAACGTGTTTGCCCATTCCAGCTCGGCGTTGAAGGTCTTCGTCGCGAAAGGGCAGAACGTGTCGGTGGGGTTGCCTAGGTTCGCGGCGGCGGCAAGCCTCGCTGACGACTGCATGACGATGTCCTGGATCAGGTCGAGCGCCGGCTTCGCTCTCGTCTGCGACAGTAGCCAACCACAAGCGACAGCGGTGCGGTGTTCATTTGGAAAAAGCCAGATGGGCGGGGGTCGGTACAGCCGTACGAGAAAGGAAAGCTTGCGTCGATCTTTTCTATGTACTTGTGTTTAACGACTCACGTGCGCCTCCATATGTCTCAAGCGATCACCACATGTTTCTGCTGCATGATTTCAAATAGGGATGGTCAAGGGCAAGCACTTCAACGAGGGCAAGAGATCATAGCTCAGTCATGGAGGCTCAGTCATGGAGACTTGGACGGGTGTGACGTGACAGGATACCAAAACAAAGACTTCCCGACATCTATACTACACGATGGTCGGACGAGAAGCCGGCAGCGAATGTCAACTTCCCAACGCCCCGATAGAATCGCAAACACATTTGCCGACATGCTCACTCACATCCGCGGTGATCATGTGGTTTGTCGTCTCCGAAATGTTAGACGTGACCTGGTCCCACACGACGTTGCCTCGGGTTGCGCACATCGCCCACGTGTGGCGGGGGATATCGGCGATCTTCTGGCCAGCAACTGCGTTCAAGGCCGTAACATTGTTCAGGTAGAACTCGCACGAGGCCTGATCCGGCGCCCTTGCGGCGGAGTAGAATGCCATCCTCCCTTCCTGCGCAAGATAGCAGTGCAGAGGTTGGGCCAGCATGCGCAACAGCGTCCAAAGGGCGGCGGATCAGCAAGTTGCAACACTCATTTCGCTCGTGATGATGCTATCGGTTTTCAACACAAGGAACCGATGGAGGGACGACAAAACAGCCTATTCTGCCGGATCAAATCGACAACAAGTTCACTGAACACTACCGCAAAACCTCGCGACGCGACCACGACCGAAACATACCACGCGAATCCACTCCGAACAATTTTGAGTAGTTGTTGTCAAAAACCAAGCGCACCACCACCGACGTGCGGTGAAAATGAGTCCTTGCGCGGCATCCGGGAGGGAACGAGAAACTGAAGTGCCCCCCCCCAAAAAATGGAAAAGATCTCCTTGGAAAAAAACATGCGCAGGGAAAACAGGAATGCACAATGCCAACAGATAATCCCATCTCACCGGTCCGACCGCACCATGATTCTTGAGCATATGCTCCGCACACCGAAGGTGCTCCGCTTGCCCGAGCGTCTCGGGAATTGCAGAGTCCGACCCCTTGTGCTTGTCGGTAAATATGGTCGTGGTGGGCTTCTTCAGGAAGGGCCTGACCTCCGGGTGCCTGACCGCGTGGTTGATCATGTACCTGTAGGTGTCGCCGGTCTCCTTCGCGACCAGGCACGTTGCAAGGTGGACGACGTTGTTGTTGGCGCTCTTGGTGCTTATGGTTCCCATGGTCCCGTTAAAATCGCCCTTCAAGTGAGCGAAGTCCATTGATGCAACCTGAGTCGTTGAAGCGATGGGAAGGCGTTGAAGGGGAGGGGGAGACGAGGGTGTCCGACTCGGAGAGGATGGGGGCAATGTGGATGAGCCGTGACGAACTCGTACGTGAGCGATACAAGCTTGCCACCAGCATCCAGCTCCAAAAAAACGCGTGATAAGTCGGGCCTTGTGACGCTTCCGGGGAACTGACTGTTTACAGCCAACTGCGTGCCTTTTTGCTGCACCACGTTGAAATACAGCGGTGGTGACACTGTCAGGAACACAAACCACCGTGTTCCAGACTGTGCATGGAGGTGACACGCCAATCCCCCACAGCCCCACGACAAGGAAACGCTACCGATTTGGAAGCGACAAACTTGTTTCTCACGGGACTCTGCTATGTATGTCACTGCACTACACACTGTTGGCACCAATTGGTAAGCTAATCCTTTCTCCCAGCGATACACGAGAAGACCGACTGGCAAGGCTACCTCTACTCATTGCGGTGTTTTTCAGATGACACCATAGAGAGCTTCAGCGCGCTGTTTTTTTACCTTCTGACGACGGCCAGAGAACGCACCACTTCGTCACGCAGTGAAAGAGGAAGAGAGGGGAAAAGGGTCGAGTGATGTCCAGTGGTCATAGTGGTGGGTGATGGTTCCGTGATTTTGTGTTCAACAGGGCCAACAACGAGAACGCTCACAGCACTACTAGCAGCAACAGCAGCAACACAAAAAAGGGAAAAAAGGTCACAAGAACATCCCGCAGGCTGCTCGCAAATACCAGGTATAAATGAATGCACTGCTGTCTGTGGCGCCAGAATGGAAGAGCAAACATTAGGGGCCGCGGGCCTAAGGCAGGTGCTTCGGCAGGACTGCGATGGCTACGGAATGGAAAACGGACGAAGCGACCCGCAGCAAGTATAGTGTTGTTGGCGTCGAACAATGAGTTTCTTCGGAGGGGTGACGGGGAAAGAGGGGGGTTCTGATTGTGGGTGGCGAGGGGCGCTCACATGGCATACTAAAGTACGCCGAGTACAATACAAACTCCGATCTCTTTTTGAGTACGGAGTAAATACTATGCTCCCGTTACCGTTAGCCCATAACCCCCTGCTCTGTCATGAGTAACGCCGAAACACTTGCAGCTGGACGAACGCAACGTACACGGGGACGGCATCCACTTCTTTTCGTGCTGGCTTAAGGTCTCCCGGGAACGGCAAAGAAGTGCACGGCCGAGGACCAAGAATGAAAGGGGCAACCAGAGTAGGGGGGGTGGGGGGGGGGGGGTCTCGCGCTTTCGTCTCCGCGTAGAAGCCTGCTTGAATTATGTCCTGGACTCGATACTTCGAACTTCTGTAGGGGCCGGGGGTGGGGTGGGGGTGGCGTTCGGTTTCTGTGCATTTGAAACACACTCGAAAGTCTGGTGCTAGGACGCGTGGGGGGCAGGCGCCTCGAGGGTCCAAAGATACACGCAGCTGCCAGCATTGAATCGGGCGAAACAGTACGAGGTACCAGGTACGTATTTACGAGTACTTGCAATCTAAGGTACACGTGTGGCGGGGAAATTTGAAGCAGTGAGTGATGATAGACCAAAACACACTCGCAAACACACTAGCGTACCGCACCTGCTGGACTCCCTGGGTAGCGAAGTGTGCAACGGCCCCAAGCATGATGAAGGCGCTGACGAAGTGACCCTCAACATTCTACTTCAACGACAGCAGCAGGCAGCAACAGCAAACACGGCGACGGAAAAAGGAAGCAAATTGACGCCGACGCGTACACTACTCGTATTTGGCAAGAGTTGAGAAATGGGAGCATTCACAAGAGTCGTTTCTAACGACCAAACGAAATGCCCAAAAACTTGCTATTCTGGCAAGAAAAAGATGGCAACCCTTTCCAAGAAGACGACAAAACTTTTTGACGGGAAACACTGCACATTTCGCAAGCTTTCGGAAATTGAGCAACCTTTCTCATCATCATGCCCTCAGATTTTATTCAAACCCCACAGAGCAGCAGCAGGGAGCCGACGCTCTCTATGGAGTAAATGCTGGCGCAGGAAGGACTCCAGGCACAGCACATGTACCTCAGAGGTTGGCGGTCCTTTCTGCCCGGCCAAATTCGCCTGGCAAAAGCTGTGGCGGCTGCTGTTTGTGATGATGCTTCAGCACCCGCTCAAAACGACGCCCATGTGGCACCTATGCGGCGCTCACGGCCAGTGTCGCCAGCCGTATCATCACTGCTGCCGATGACACCGTGTATCCTCCGTATCTCCCGCTATTGCAGAAGTTAGAGCGAGTCTAGAGTGCAGTCTAGAGTGCGGCGTCGTGGTGTGGTATGGTTTATACAACCTTGCGTTGGCGTTACTGACCTAAAATGGCAAATGAAATAGACTATAGCAAATCTCACTTTCCAAAAAATTGCCACCGGAGCAGAATGGTAATACCCGGAAAAAACTTTGGCAACTTCGTTGCTATTGTGGCCAATTCAAATGTCCAAAAATTTGCCAAAATAGCAACAAACTTGCCGAAAAAGTCTCTTTGTTTTGCTCATGAATCTGGAATTATTATTAATGAGTGCTGGATCTTATCCACACTCCACCTAGCATATATAAACGCACCCGATGTAGACTGCCACTTTCTAACCTCAAGAAACCCTACCTTACTTTAACCCCACCTTAAAAAACAGTCTCCTTATCATTATCCTCTGTAAACTCCCACACCATTATACATGCCATACCTCCCACCCCCCCCAAAACCCACATTAATAATTTGTTCTTACTCTCCCCCTTCCCCACTTAGTCCCCTGTCCTGGTTGAATTCCTCCGGCCACTGCGTTAGACGCTATAACCCTTGAAACCTTATCCTCCTCTTCTCTTGTCGCTCTTACGTACATCATAAAAGCGTCACTCTTCCACCTCCCTTGACGCTGGATTTCCAATGTCGACACCCCTCCTGCTGCAAGTCTCGTTGCTCCCCCAATCCTCCCCGAATGCAACGCATACTCCTTCGATACCAGCCCTTGTTTCCCCACTAAATCCCTTAGTGATACTGTGGCCTGGTTACGAGTCCATACCCTCCATCTCTCTCCGTCCGTGTATGTAGCGAGAGGACAGCTCAATTCCAAGTTAGGATACACCAACATCAATTCGAGCATCACCTCAAATCCACCTATCTCACCTCTCAAATGTGACACAGACGGTGGCATGCTATCCCAATTGAAATTAGTCGCACCCACTACCGTTTTCTTGCGTGAAACCACCTCGCCATACCTCTTTTGATCTCCTTCTGACCCTCTGAACAAAAGCTCTACCCGATCCGCGCACCGCCACAATTGCGGCGCTGACAGTTGTACCATACCACAAAAAAAGGAAACGTCTCCCCTCGTTAAACCAAAATCTTTGTGGATTTTTCCGTCGTTGTATGCAAACATCTCAGACGCACGGCCCAAGAAAAAATACGAAACCGCTAGCATCATCCACATCACTTTCCCCCCTTCTCCCCACTCTGGAACATTTGACAAGCCCTGTTTTAGCATAACCCACGATATTGGACGCCGAACCCGTTGAGGTTCGCCCTTCAGTGCGCTCTCTCTCGCAATACCTGCCTTTACAGATTTCACGATAAAATGCTTCATCGGCAATTCTATCCCCACACGGCGATGATAAATGCTGGACTGCTACCAATTTTCCTTCGACCGTCGATGATTTATTCCCACGGGAAAAATACAAATGAGCCATATACTTCGCGATCTCTTTCGCTACCGCCTCCTCTCCCAACTCCATGTCCAAATATACGCTTCTGTGTACAGCCACTAAACGCCACTGCGTCCACATACGCCAGACAGCTTCATAAGTGACGTTAGTCGAAGGAGCCACTCCGACCGTCGAGAGTAAGCCTGCAAGACTCCCGAACACATCGTCCCACCACTCTTCCCCAAACTCGTCTCCTGCCAATTAACACGCGGGTAAAGGGAAGATAATCGCGAATTAATCGTTTCGCGAGGCCACCTCGAAATGCCATCAGCTAATACATTTGTGACCCCTGGAATATGCGCAGCTTCAAAACACCAACCAGCGCGCATTTCTATCCTCCCCAAATATCGCATCAAAAACGCGGCTCTCGGGTCACGTGTTCCCCCACATTTGTTCACCCACGTCACCGCCGATACGTTGTCGCCAAACACAACAACGGGCGCGCCCTCAACTCTCGAGTGGTCCAACTTCTGTACCACTATCACATACGCTGTTATCACCATTGCCAGCAATTCCAACAAATTTATTGAAATCGCGTTATGCTCTGCGCATTTGGTCCCCACCACAGACCTACTTTTCTCTTCCTCCGTTAAATCGTATCGCCACCACACTCCCGTCTCTGCGCAAAACCCACCGACCGCACTTAGAGTAGCGTCCGATAACCAGTGCCGTTCCGGGTCCCATTGCGTGTGGTAAAAAAGAGGTGAATACAAAGACACCCCGGCAACCAAACATGGTTCTCGTAGAGCCCATTTCCACCATCCCAGGTCCGCATGAAACTCTTGACCTAATTTTACAATAGTGCCCTTCGGGACCGCAGCCAATTGCGTGTCCCCAGTCTCTTCCTGCCCTTCAAGTCCTACCGTCAACAGTAACCTCCACACAAAGAAACGACCCGGCCTCACCACCTTGGCCACATGACGCAATTTCCCTGTCAAACTCCACATCTCTTTTGCCGTTGCAGTCTTTATAGTCGACGGCCATTTTTGCAAAAGTTGTAAGATCTCCACCCGTTTTCGTTCCGGCAATTTCATCCTCATTCGTTGGGTGTCAATATCGAAACCTAATACTTCTTGACACACCGCCCAATTTGTCAATTTCTTTTGTGACAATACGGGCACCGAATTTTGGTTAGAATTTCCAAACATCCTTAAGTGATCCGAAATCGCAGAGAATGTTGCTAGAATTAGTCGACTCTCGTTTCCCCGCTTACATGCTTCCAATATTTGCATATCGTCAACATACATCTCAGCGTAAAACTCCCCCTCTGGTTTTCCCTGTGGTTCATGCACGATGACAACACCGGGAGGAGCACACGTCGCACTCACCCCTTCCGCAGGGACCAACACTTTAACATCTCTTGCTATCACACGCGCGTCTGGCAAAACCACTGCTGTGTTAACGTCAGTATTGCGATGCGAATGAAGAATTGCCGCGGCCATCAAACCCCACCATCCCGGTGACGAACGCCATCCGAACGCCAGCCTAAAATCAATGACAATGTACTCCCCTACCACGTATGAAAAAATCGGCGCCTTTTCCCACTCGATATGAACTCTTCTAAATGCGTCCTTCACATCCATTTTTGAAATGTAAATTGGTACGTCCGCGCCAACTTGCTCTCTGCGAACGCACGTTTGCGCGATAAATCTGAATAGAACGTCCCCCAAATCACACACCGGCGCTTTGTCGAAGTCTGTGTCTGTGTTTACTCCTGCTCCTACTGTCAGATCCAAAATCACTCTTAGCTTTTGTCGTTCATCTACCACAGCCAATGGTGATATCCGCAGGCCACGAACCGTATGTGCTATAGATCGGTGTAGCGGCAATACCCTACCACTCACAATATCCTCCATGAGTCTGTCAAGCAGCAAATCGCCATGCTGTAAAGTGCTCGAATGATTCCCGTATTGCAATGATGCGTCCAAATCTCCTCCATCGATAACATCGACTGGCACTCCGTGCCTAACAGCTTGCATCAAACGCTCCATGTCATAAAAACCTTTCGAACCAAAATGCCGCTCTATCAAGTTTGCATCACGATGAGATGCCATCAATTCGCCGCCAAAACAGGCGGCGACCTTTCCCATCATTCCATCACACTTTATAGCCCCTTCTGTTGCAATATCCGCCAGTTTTCGCAACGCGTTTAATGTTTCAGATCTCTTGGCAGCTTCCACCGACCGTGCCTTGTATTCTGCCAGCCTCGCCTTTTTCTCGTGATACTCCTTCCACAATCCCGTCATTCGCATCGGAATGTATCTATACTCCGAACCATTCAGATCCATTCCCTCACAGTGATCATCACCTGGCCGATACATCAACGGTATTGTTTTTCACGTGATAATCAGTAATGTGAATCACGTCCTATCAAGATCCTCCTTGTCGAAAAACAAAATCTATGTCCCTTGACGTAATCAATGTTTCCCTTCGACTATCCGGTGTTTCCCCGATTTCAAAATATCATATGGTAGCGTGAATACACTGCCTGCGACATTATGGTCCATCCGTTGATTGTAATCAAAGATTTTCTTCGTTTACAAATGGTCCAACCCTTCACAATAGTCAATACGACATGGTCACTTTCGTATTAAGGTCCATCCTATAACAGTTTCTTCATAACATTCAGTGAACAAAGTCCTCCTCATATTATAGTCCTCCTCGATAATAGATTTTTTCCACTCAATTGTCCCAAACCCTCCCTTCATTATAGTCAGTGAACGTAATCCACTTTTTATCATGGTCCATCCATCCCTTCATAATAGTCAGTAGACATAGTCCACTTTCTATCATCCTCGATAATTGAATTTTTCCACTCAATTGTCCCAAACCCTCCCTCATTGTAGTCAGTGAGCGCAATCCACTTTCTATCATGGTCCATCCATCCCTTCATAATAGTCAGTAAACATAGTCCACTTTCTATCATGGTTCGTCCTTTGGCCTCTCTTCATAATATTCGGTAAACCAAAATCCACCTCATATTATGATCCTCCTCGAGAAAAAAAAATTGGTAACCAATCATGGTCCATCCAACCCTTCATAATAGTCAGTGAACCTACTATAGTCCACTTTCTATTATGGTCAAACCAAAATCCACCTCATATTATGGTCCTTCTCGAGAAAACAAAAAAATTGGGTAACCTATCATGGTCCATCCAACCCTTCATAATAGTCAGTGAACCTACTATAGTCCACTTTCTATCATGGCCAAACCAAAATCCACCTCATATTATGTTCCTCCTAGAAAAATAAATTAAACAACCAAACAAAAACAACACAAAAAAACAAAACACAACCACAAAAACCAACACCATTTTTACGTCCGAATACGTATTGTGATATCCATTCCCGTTTCCACGAAACCTTCCATGTATGATATATGTACGTACGAGTATATATGCACATAATATACATGCCGCCCTTCACTCACCCATCACATCCTTCAACGAGACCGACTTTGGAAGAGGCACACCCTGGTGTTCTAAAGACCTAGACGATCCGTCCAAGTTTGTAGTCCACAACGCTGGTCCCCACCTCCCCCCCTGCAGTACATCGCCTGCTGGTCGACTCGTTGTTGGCCCCGTAGAAAAACGGAGCCCGTGTCCTCATCCACGAGTACCCCCCCTACCACGACCACCCGAACCACCCCCCATATGTTGACGGGCCGAAGGAAACCCCTGACGGCGCCCCCCCCCCCCCCTCCACTTCCACTCCCTCCTCCTCCTCCTCCGCCTTCTCCTCCAAAACCGCCCCCGCTTCCGAACCCCCCCCCAGAACCGACACCGCCCGATGCCCCACCCCCCCCCTGGAACTGCCGTTCGCCGCCTGCATGTCGTGCTTAAAACGACACAACCGTCCCTGCAAGCAACCCTCATTCTTCCAATAGTGAATGCACGTGCCGCGTGGACAACCAGACGCTTCCAAATCTCTCATTCTCAACGTCGTAGAGCCGAGCGATTGTGTGGCCTGTGCCGGCTGACGCGGTTGAAGCGCTCCTCCCGCCACCGTGCCCTTTCTCTTTCCCAGCGACCCTCCTCCCTCTACGCTCCGCTTGTTCGTCGCGCCCACTACTGACTGAAGAAGCACCTGTTGCTGAACCCCTGTAATTCGATCAGTAGCTGAGCGCGTCCTCGGAAAAACCGGCAGCGGCAGTTCTGGAACAACCTGGCCCAGCATGGGCGGACCGTTCGGGAACGCCGACTTGATGGCGGCCGCTACGTCTCCGATCCCCTTCGCCACGTCCTCGAAATCCTGATTAATCGACGCCGTGATCGCTTGAGATATGTGGGGCCCATACTCTCCCACGAAAACCTCCTGGTATCGCGCTGCGTACGTGAACAGCAGTTGTCGAACAGCGCGCAATTCCCGAAGAAAAGATTTTGCCCGGGCGTTGGCCCCAAAAACGGCCTCGAAACCACTCGTCAGCGCTGCAAATTGAACTTGAAATGTCGCCTTCGCGGCCACCGTTGTCCCCTTCCCCATCGCTTCCCCCCAAATCCCCTTCTTCGGCGCAAACTGATCTACGCGGATCCCCGAGCACGTTGTTAAGATCTTGAACACGGTATCGTTCACGACCAAATCCTCTCGGAGCATTTCTTGGATGCGCTCCTTGGTCAACGACGGCATCACTCCTGACAGCGCAAAAAATCGCTTGGTGTTCTCCTTACTTCATGCCGTAATCCGTCGTTTTGCGGCCTCTTTTTCTTCTATGGAGCCGTTAGGATTTGGCACAACGACCCCCCCATCGCCCTGAGATGCCCCCCCCCCTGCCATTTGAACTCCCACTCCACCTCCCGCTTGTTGGTTTTGCATGTCCGCCACTTGTTCAGCCAGCCCTTGTATCATGGGCGAAGCAACCGCCAGCTGCTCAACTATGTTGGTAATGCGAAGGGTGTTCTGGCTTGTCTGATCTGCAACCGGTATCTGTGGTATACCCTGCTGACCTACGACTGCACCCCCACCCGCGACACCCCCTCCCTCGTTCCCACCATGTATTGCTCCCGGTGCGTCCTGAGCTCCAAGTTGAACCAACCCACCAACAACGTCACCGTCGTCGTGTTCCGCCGCATTTCCCGCAGCATCAGCAGCCGCAGCCTTCGCAGCAGCAGCGGCCGCCGCAGCCGCATCCGCAGCAGCAGCAGCCGCATCAGCCACAGCGTTTTTCGCAGCAGCAGCAGCCGCAGCAGCAGCCGCAGCAGCCGCAGCACTCCCTGATCCTTCTTCCCCTCCTTCATCCACGCCCAGTAGGTGCGCCGCTTTCCATGCAGCCGCAGCAGCCGCCGCTTCCTGAGCACTCGCGTGTTTTCCCCACATCAGATATTGAACCCCCCTTCTTCTTTCAACTCGCCACCTTCCCCCCAAGTGCCAGACCCCTGCTCGCACCCACCCACGAGTAGAGTCCCGTACTCAGGTCTTCTTCCTTCTTCTCTCAAACCCTTCCCAGCCTCTGTCTTCCTAATTCAACCAACTGGTCCCTCACTGACTCGATAAACCTCTTCCCCACCCCCTCTCTTCAATCCGGCCAACGATTCAGTACCTCTCCACAAACCCCAGATTTCCTTCGTTCAATCTTCCACGTAAATTTTGCCTAAATAGCAAAAATCTTGCCGATAAGTCTCGTAAACTTGCCAAAAGTCTCGTAAAATTTACGAGAGTCTTTTTGGAAAGTTTGTTGCTGTTTTTGGTGAGTTTTTGGACATTTGGATTTGCCAAAATAGCTATAAACTTACCAAAGTTTTTTTCGGATACTGTATGTCCATTCCGCTTCGCTAGCAACTTTTTGGAAAGTGAATTAAACCCGAACGATCCCAAACCGCAACACAGGGGGTTATAAATCCTGCGAGGGGGGCTCTTTGGTTGAAGTTGATCCTTAATCCTGCAAGCAGCAAGCCAGTTTTCTTAATCCTGCAAGCAGCAAGCCAGTTTTCATTGATTGCCTCACACCCCACCCGCCCCACACACCGATATCACCTCGCCCTCCAAACGCTCTACATCAATCACCACCCAGCCCTGTAGGGCACGGACACGAGGTAGATGCGGCTGCGCCACCATAGCTAGGCCGGGAGGGCCCTCTCTCGGCTGTGCTGTGGTGGGCTACTGCTACTACTACAGCTGCTGCTGCTGCTGCTGTGTCTTCGCGTTTGTCGACATACACATCCGTGCTCTTGTCTTCGGTTGTGTGTGTCGCCACACGCCCGCCCTTGTTTTACTCATCATGTACGAAAGTGTCTCGCGTTTTCCGTTACAATCGTGCGCTGCCGCGTCCTAGCGGCAGATGGCAACCACGTGTGAAAGGCTGCCGGACAGCCGGGCAGCAGCACGGGTGAGGTTCTGTGAGGGGGCGCGCACGTGCGTGCGCACACGGTGACACTACTCCAATGAATGCATCTATTTCGAGGATTGCCCACACATTGTCAAGATGCATGCCGTCTGTCCCCCAGTTTTAGGACACAACATCCCGATCTACGAAGAAGGCGCATTGATTTCTGCTGTCACAGCAGTTATGCAAGAATGTTACCGGAAATATCCGCCAAGAATTTTCCCAGAAATTCGTGGTGGGCATGCTTAGGTGATGGAAAAAAAAAGTTTCCAAATAACATCGCAGGCATTGTTCCTATCGGACCTGGAAGGCGTTATACACTCTCGATTTACTCTACAACCACCCTTAGGCCATCTCTTATAATACCGTATCCGAAACAGGAAATGAGCTCGATTTTCGGACGCCAGAATCAGACGGGCGGAATCGGATCGACGACCCTTATAATGAACCGGGTTTTTTATAATAATGAGCCCTTCTTTTTTTGGTAGTTCTCAGTAAAATTCGTGGGCGTGCCCGGAGCGGGAGTGAAATACAATTCAAAAAGCCCGCGCTGCGGCATTCGCGCAGCTCGCTATTTCATCTGAAGTTACACTGCCGCCGTCACCACCAAGGTCAGCACGCAGACAACAATGGCCACTGTCGCACTCAAGCTGGAAAACAACGACTTTTTCGGATGGGGCATTGAAAGGCTGGCGGCAAGCTTTACGGCGAAGAAAAGCAAGTCAATCCTGACCGCAATTCAAAACTGTGCTGTGTACTATTGCTGCAATGGTATAAAACGGTGTGGGAAGACATTTTCCCAAGACCAGCGCAACTCGAAGGCGTCTGAGTCCTACAAGGACTTTGTAGTGCCTGGATTTCTGATGTGGATGGACGACCATGACTACCAGTTGCCGAAGTGGCTAACGAAGGAGGTGATGGGACAGTCTACCCTAAACGGTGAGTTTCAGGGCAACAAAGATGTGTAATCCGAGAGTAGCCAATCCGTCCGAAATATAATAACGTATTCATACCAATATTAATATAACAATAGCTCTTAAGTTGATGGTGATACTGGTTTATTTTGTCTGTGATCTGTGATACCAAGCAACCATACATAAGTGCCGAGGGAGACTACCCTATCTGCTGAGGCAAGGCATCATAGACAGAGTACGCGAGTTTAACGAAGCACTTGCATGACACACGCGCTGCATGTCACCGCTTCCGACACGGCAGTGCGAGTAGTGACGGAGTACGATTGTGAATCGACGACGCCAGGAGGCCCTGCCGCCGTGCCCGCTGACCCCGCCAGTGTACAAAGAAGCGCGACAAGTATCCTCCAGCCCTGTCCTCCAGTCCTATGTAGAGCGAAAATCCCCGTATGAGTTCAGTATCATTACCAGCAGATGCAGCGGCAGCAACAACAGTCTCTAGCAATTCGAGCACACATGTTCCGGCGTTTGGAGGGACAACTATTAATTCCATTCCTGTGAAAGAGATCAACCTGCCTACACGCAGATGTGAAACATGCAGATACCACAACGCCCACCAGCAGCAGTCTCCCCTCGTTGTCAACCATCATCAAACGAAGCAAGATTGATTCGTCCATATTGTTGGCTCGTTCTGCTTGTACTGCTGTACTCGATGAGCCCAGCAGTCTATGCTGCTGTAGAAAAGCTCGTTTGTCCGGCGCACCGTAGCCCGCAGCAAAGACGTTAACGCCACAAGTTGTATTCTGCGCATCATCAACATCCATGAAAAACAAGTACTCGAATCTCAATCATGCGACAGGCGCATACAAAGGGTAACAATCCGCAGCAGAGACCACGCGCCCATGTCAAAAACATGCCCGAGAGACTCGAGACACAAACTTCACTGCAACTCAGACAACCGACCCCTCTCTCATGTTGCAGGACCGCCGAAGCTCTACGACGGCAAGAATAGAGCACTATGGATAAGGTTCACCGAAACTCAGCGGGTGATCAAGCAAAAGCATAATCGCCTCTACGACAGGTCAGTGGGCACACGTTTGCGGCGTCTCAAAAAAGTGCGCGTGTACGAGCGAGCTTTGATAGCCTGATTTTCAATAGCTTGCCTTTCGTTGACGAAAACGAACGATAACCAATCTTGCTGTCAGTGCCCAGGAAGTACTGCAGGAATAAAGGCACGGCCTCCCATTGTCAAGTGTCAGGCTTCGGCATGAAATTATACGGAAAGGTGCATCGCGGCAGGATCGAGATTGTGTCGCATTCCAATCGAACCATGAAGGCGTTTCGTTTTTGGCCGTCCCCCCGACAAAATATCTCTAGTTTTCTGTTGCACGTAGATTTTGAGCTCCGTGCTTATTTACTGCAGCAAAACTTCGCTGACTCGCGCAAATCTAGGGTATGGCAGAGTAGGGAGAGATCACTAGGGCTTTCACAAGGTAGCCTTTGTTGGTTCCATCAGCGACGGCAGCGTACAGTGCCGACAATTCCGGCGACTATTCTGCCCCCTTCCCCGCGCCATCGCCGTCAACCACCCGCATTTCGGTTCGCACTTCTCGTCCTGTCGCCGCCGCATACACCACGAAGGGATTGTATGGTCCTCCACACATGCTACGGTACCAGGTGCATGTTTTTGCTCTGATCCTCCTGACTCGTGGAGCCCTGTCCTCCACCCAGAACCCGAATTGCGCAAAGAAAAAAAATAACGATACCCTTAGGCAATTTCTTATGCAGTCGGATTCCGCCAGTCGAAAACGGCCGTTTTCGACCGGATTTTTTTCGACTGGATTTTTCTGGTCCTTCTTCTATCGTCAGTCGAGTCGATTTTATAGTTTTTGTGCTCTTCCTAGAGGCGGTTGGTGTGAGGGAGTACTGCTGTACATCAGTCGAAATCATCTGGCAGCTCTGTGCTTCGCGCTTTCTCCGCGAGCAACGGCTCGGCGAACCCTCGTCCCAGCGAGTTGGTGGCTTCGAAATCCGCCAAAGCTACGTTCGTGTCCAGAGTTGCACTCAGCCGAGAGCCGCCAAAGCTACAGCAGCCGCAGCCGTTGTTGGCAGCATGGGATCGAGACCGCGCACTGCTGCCGTCGTTTGATACACGCTGCTGGCGAGCAACACTAGGAACGCGCCACGCTGATTTCCTGCGAGAAGCAACAGCAGTGAGCGTCAGCGCCTTGTATGATACTGCAGTGTGGTACTTGGTATGGGTGTGTGGCCGTGTGGCCGTGTGGGTGTGTGTTTGGTGGTGGGATGAGCGATGCGATCGGTTCAAGAAACACGTGTAACACTTTTTCGACTGAGAGTTCCGACTGGCGGATCTAGTCGAAAAACTCGTTGTTGAGTCGAAAAAACCCTTTTTCGACTGCGTAAAAAGCCCGATTTGAGCTTCAGTCGAAAAAGGCCGTTTTCGATTGACAAATCCGACTGCATAAGGAATGGCCTTGAACCGATGACTGTTTTCAAGGCGAGGTTTGTTGACTTTTTTACCTGGTAAACCTGTTGCCCCAGGGTGATGGAGATGTTTTTATGAATGAGGCACAGCTCGTAGAAGGAGCTGTGGCGAACAATTGTGCCCGGAATTGATTTGAAACGGCTGTTGTTGTGTTCGTATATTACGCGAATTCGTGGTGGGTACAGCATGTGGCAGCCACAGGCAAACCTGCAGAGGTCTCCAGCTTTGCTGTTGTTGACAAGTTGAAAAGAGTAACACCAAGGCGAGCCGCAGGTGAGAGTTTTATTTTTCATTAGACTCCAGACATGGTCTCTATGTAAAGTAAAACTCCAGCACGATATATGGCCCTAGAGATATTAAAAATCAGGCAACGAAACACGAAACGCAAAATACTGATTGAATTTGGGTTTGAAGGGGATTATTAAAGTATTTGGAAGGGTTATTCGAGATATACCGTTGGCGCGGGACTTACACCCCGTTTTTAGCCTGGACGCCAGGCTTACATTTGTTGACAGGGCTCTCTCTGGACACAAGTAACTCCAGTTGAGTGGTCCGTGTTAAGCTTCCTGTTTTACTTGCACCGTCACTACTACGAGCTGGTCCGGTTGTAAATCCGACATCCACTTGACTAGCCTTTTGTCTCTTGAACGGTGATGACTTGGCCCAGAATACGCATACTGTGATGATCAGCCAATCAACGCGCAGCTTCACAGCTAATACCAGCCCGTGCCGGTGCATTCAGGCCCTTCTCCTGAATCCCAAACATAAACGAAGCCATTTTGATACATTAGTCAAATCATTAGTTGCGTGAGAAAACATAAACAGAAAATGAGACCATTTTTAAGAAGTGCAACGATATTAGTCAAAGTCGGGCGTATTTTCAAAAACTCGCACAGCGAGAGCATGCCCTCTACATAACGTCAGCTTATCCAGTGTTTTCGCAGCCCACATCGTCGTTCTTTTTTCCCTGAAGTTTTGGATCGTGATTCGGAGCGCTTTGTGGTACGACATCAAGCGCTGACAAAGAAATAAGTTGTTGTCGCGGATATACTGGCATTTGTTTGCAATGGCCATAACCGTTTTGTCAGCCCCTTTTTTGTGGTCAGCGCGTTATTTTAAGGTCAACCCCTTTCCCATGTGTACACAATTTTTCGTGTCGGAATTCGCAAAACAGAGCTACGAAAACCTATTCCGTTGTTGCCTTGGACGATAAACGGAACATTTTTTTTTCAGACCTCGAATATTTTGTAACGTCCTGAGTTATTTGCTCCGCGACCACAACCTCGCTATTTTTTCGGTTTAGCCTTACGCTATGATACCTTGCTTCTTGTTTCGCTCCCCATTTTGGACTCTTTGGCAAGGTCTCGCTTTCTAGGTGTGCCGTTTATAGCGCGCATCATGGTACTATCAGTCACTCGTGTGTTTTTTTTGCGTTGGAAGGTAGAGCTCCGGTTTTTAGAAGGCAGCTAGCATGCGTGGAAAATAAATAAATATAAAAATGCGGGCAAACGACAGTGTGTCGCCGATATCAGGAGCGTATTTTTTGCATCTCGTTCGTCGTCTGTCTCTTGCAGCCTCCTGGTAGGTGATCAACTTCCTTCAGGCAACCAAGTGGAGGACATCGCACTACAGCTCAACCAAAAACTGTGGGAACTCGAGCCCGGCAGCAAAAAAGAAGTCAAGATCGCCGACGTTTCGGGAATTCCACTGGTGGATGAGATGGTGGAGGCAGAGGGAAATGGAGGGGACACAACCACGGAGTACCTCCCAATGCCGGACGACTACCTCAACGACCTTTTCCTCACGTTCGCCCTCTTCGGCCGGCCTAGTTCGTCGGAAGACAGCGACTTGGCCTTAACGCCCAACAGTGGCCCCAAGAAGAAGAAGAGGAGAACAAGCGTTGGCGTGAAACTCGAAGAGGAAGGTGGTGGTGGTGTGGATACCGACTGCGATGAAGAGAACGGGGGCGGTGGAGGAAAGGCCGACCTGGGCATGCTTTCTAGGCGTGCCATCAGGATGGCGGTCGGACCTGGGGAGTCCCAGAGCAGGGCTGAGGCAAGGAAACATGCTGCCAAAGATAGCGCCGGCCGGGTGGGGCGGGGCACCGAGCGTGAGATGGTGGACCTGCTCAAAAACCCTCCCCAGGATGCCACGCAGGTGGAGCTGGCATCAGCAGTGCTGAAAATAAGCACAGTTTTGGAGGAGAAGGCGGCGGAAGACAAGCTGAAACGGGCGCGCTTGGACAAGCGTGAAAAGATCATCAACCTCCAAGGGGAGTTGAACATGCTCACGGAACTGGGCATGGATGCCGAGGCCGCAGAGGTAAAACGAAAGCTCTTGACAGCTTTCCGGACACCAGCTGTAGTGCCCAGCCTTGCCGCCCCAGTGGTCGAATCTGCCGGTACGGCGGCATCCGGCATTGCCGCCCGCGTGGAGACGCCTGCCCTTCCAGCCCCCTTGGCCGAACCAGCCCTCGCGGCACCACCCGCCGCTGCGCTCGCCCCGACCGCCTCCGTGCCCGAACCAGCCCGCGCGGCGGCACCCGCCGCTGCCTCCGTGCCCAAACCAGCCCGCGCGTCGGCGCCCGCCCCTGCCGCCCCCATGGCAGAACCTGCCGCCATTGAAACGCCCGCCGTCGCGACCCCCGTTGCCCAAGCGGCCGCCGCGGCGTCCCCCGCCCTCGCCGCCCCCGTGGCAGAACCTGCCGGGGAATGCTCGCCAATTTGGGACGTCTGTGGCACCGGCAACCCTCGGCCCGCCCTTACCGCCCCCGTGGCGGAACTAGGCGGGGACTGCTCGCCAATTTTGGACGTCTGTGGCGCCGGCAACCCTCCGCCCAGCGGCACCGGAAGCGGTGGCGTTCGCGTGCTGCAGGTTGTTGATGGAAATGTTACTGCCGGGAGTGGGTGGGAAGGGGAAATCGTTACGATTTAGGACCCGTTGTGGACGCGGCCTGACCGCCACCACTCTCTGGGCGGTTGCCGTCTTTCAGGGTTTGACGGGTGCTGTTGGGGCCCTTACGCGTTTGGTTATTATTTTTTGCGTTTGTATCGCCCTACTGCCCCCACTCTTTTTGTCTCGTACGGTGCGTGAGGTGCAGCTACGCTGCCACATAAGAAAATGGTTATGTGTCTTTTTGCTGATGGCGTATGTAACTGTGGTCTACTCCCAGCTTTTTGTTCTCCACTAGTTACAAGTTGTTGGTGTGCCACGCAAGCGTGTTTTGTTCATGGTTTCTGCCGCCGCCACAGTTATCGCTGTGCACTGACATAATCAAAGTTTTATTATTGTTGATAGGGTGCCTCTTGTGCCGGGTTCGGTTTTCTTGCTACAGGGGGGGGGGCGGCCGCCCGTACGTTGGATGTGTACGGGCGTGCTTTTGGGGTGTCTATAATGTCTTGCTACTCCCGCCCAGTTTAAGTCTGGTGCTTAGCGTCTTGCCGCAACACACTTACAAATGCAGTCACACACACGGTGCCATAGAGGCACCACCTTTTTGCCTGAAACGTTTTGTGATTGGCGGGGCTCGTTAACCCGTCATGGGCGGAACTTATGTCCGTTTTTTAAACATTTTTCTTGGTGTACCTAGGCCGTCGGATGAATAATCGCCTAGCACTTTTATGTTGGCTCAAATCACTGCTTGGCACCAGGAATAGAATATCCCGAGTGAACAGCCTCAGAAATGCACTGCTCACCTCCACAGTAGGAGGCGTCTACGTCGCTTTTTTTGTTTGGTTCTTCCGGCCGCCGCCACGGTTCTGAGTGTCCTCTTTCTATGTTTCTTGGAGAGTAATATGCGACGCACCGCTATTACCGCTTTTTCACTTCGGAGAGAGGGGGGGGGTCTTGCTGTCGTCTTCTCCTGAGTGGATATTGTGTGTTGACATCGTGAGCCAACGTTCTTAACCCCATCCTTTCCTGTTGTGACGGGGGAGGGGGCGGGTCATACCGCCAGTATTTGTAATTTTAGCTCGAAGGTTATTTATTTTATTTTTTTCTCAAGGCGCCAACATTGTACCGTTCCGAGTATAACGCTGCAGGGTGTATTTTGTATCGGTCGTTCCAGAAAAGAGAACAGTAAACAGGAGACACGAGTCCCGCGGGGGTCAGAATGGTGAAGTAACCGACGGGCTGCGAACGCCCGACTGATTACGCACACATGCTTCTTGTGACGTAACCAACTTCAGTTGCCTGTATAGTACCCCGCCCCGTGTCCATAACAAAAAAAGAAATGACGCAGACTGTGCACTCTTGCTCACTCGGGGTGTTACGAGCAATCACGTCCAGCATACACTGCTGTGCGCGGGCTGTACGACTGGCGTTGGAAAGACAAAACACCAAAAGGAGGTAAGATCGTCAAAACGTCCAAAACCCGCGTGCATACTTCATTGTTGGTCCTTGCGGTTGTGTTGCTATTAAGCTCTCTTGGGCGCAGGCACCATCTTCGTAGCAGGCGTCAAAGACGTGTGCGACGACCGAGGTGCGCTGCCTTTTCCCGAGGTTCCTCACTTTGGAAGTTCAAGACCTCTCCCAAACAAGGGTTTGGACAAAAATAAAACTGCCACCAGATAACAGATCCCGTTGCCTGTGTGTATGTGTGTTTATTTTTAAATCATCCCATGTATTGTCTTCGCAATTCTCTCGCGCTGCCTCCCGCTAGTAACTCAGATCCGGGGTCACACAGCGGGGCCTTCTCTCCCCTCCCAACTACGGTGCACGCCTTCATTTTTATAGGCAGAAGAATTCAGCATTTTTTTCCCTCGTGGACTCGCGTCGAATTGTGCATACCCACGCCGCTAGGCACTCTGAACAGCTGATCCTTTTTTTTTTTCAGGTACACGACGAGAGTTGCGCCAACACAATCACCTATCATATTTTCGACGATTTGGGGTTAAAGGGCCCCGACATTTACAAACCGTTTCAGATGAAACGTGCTCCCCCTATCGTAGCACGCGTTCAAACTCAAGCGTGTCTCGGACACAGCGATTGTACCCGCAAACAACACAACACATTTTTATACCGGGAAACACATTATGGCAACACCGAGCCTGGGATACAGTAGCGGCTACGGTTTAAGAGAGGGTCGGTACAAGCCAATTTCTCTCTCTTAAATCCGGCTTTCTCTTATACCGTCTCGGCTACGGTTTAAGAGAATATTCTCTTCTACCGTAGCCAAATCGAAAGCGCGCCAGAGAGAGACACTCTTGTCCGAACTATATGGCGTAGGAGGTCGTAGAGAGTATCATTCAATGTCGCGTAACGCAGCAAGCGTTACCACGTCGGGCTACCTCCAAACACCGCTCATTCTCTTGGTTGGCGAGCACGTGGACCCAAGTACGTGGCGCGCTTTTGGTGCATCTGCGCTTGGAAAATAAATCATCGTCGTGTCATGCGATGCACATTTTGCACGTGGACACGCAAAGTCGGTACAGTAGTGGTTTTGTTGTTTTATAGGTGTGTTTCATGCTCGCACCTCTTCTAGAAGGACAACATGAGGCTACGAATGCACCAGCACGCAAGAAAGACGCACCCGTTTACACACTGCACCCCTTCCTCCCACCGTACCCTCAACACAACACCCTCAGCCTCTCATCCCATCGATTTAAACCCCCGACAAAACACGAGTGAACAAAAAAAAAACTTCACATTATCAAGACATCACTCGCCCTACCAATAACACAAACCCAAGAAACTAACGCTACCCTCGCGACCTGTCAGCCTGAACACAATCTGTGTGTGATGTGTGTGTCCACGAGGTTTTCAAATGGTTCGATTTAAGAGAAAACTTCGGAAGCAATAGGAATTCTCTCTTAAATCGATTTTGATTGGTACAAGCCAATTCCTCTCTCTTAAATCCGTACTTTCTCTTAAAAAAGTTCTCTTAAACCGTAGCCGCTACTGTACCTAAGTTCTGATGATGCCAGAGCTTCCGCAAAGCAGCCGTAGAATTACGTGTGGAACATGCCAATATTACGATTTGAAGTAAAAAAGTTCATCCCCATTTGCCGCACGATGGCATACCGTCGCCGTGTTCGCCCACAGCTACCAAAAGCGGGTGAGAGGCATAGGAAAACTGGCTACAGGAACATCTTTTGAAATACGAACAAACACCACGAGAACCAGTATCAGAATCAAGAGGGCACAACCTCCGTAACATTCTCAACCTTGCGCACCCGACCACAACAGACGAGCGGCCGGTGTATCACGCAGGTTGCCAACACGAGTATCGAGCCCAACTTTGTCGACCTCACAGCGGGCGTGTTCAGGGTCATTTTACAAAATACATCAGCAGCAGCATTTCCGGAAAGACACTCCTTCAAGGGGTAAGAACGACACGCCAATGCAAAAGGACAAGAAAGATGTTGACTGCTCCAAGAGGAGGGTCAGATGACACCCTTGACGTCCGTCAGAACGACAAACTGATACACGAAAAGAAAGTGCCATCTACAGCAGCAACATATTTCACCGAAGGGAAAAAAAAAACGCAGCTTCATACGGTTAAGCAAACAATCGCGCATGTTTGCGGCTGCTGCTTGAGGTAGGGGATGACACCCTCCGAGCCTGGCTATACAACTTGCGTTTTCGCCCGAAAACGACTTACAAGGCAGCAACAAAAAATGTCAACGAAGGTACAAAACATCCCATAATATATATGGCTGCACAAACAACCACGGCCACGGCATGGGCGGACTACCGTGGTTGGTCGAAGGCGAACTACGACAACCCTACAAGCACGAAGAAAACACCACAAAAAAAAGGAGTCGCAGTCACGGCGCCAACAGCGGCTAAGTACGCGAGGCACGCAAAAACAAAACATGAACACGCACACGTTGCGGTCACGAACAACGCACCAATACAGAAGCAGCAACACCGATCCATGTTTTGACGCATACGTACAACAAGTTCACGCGGCCAAACATAAGCCACAATATCAACAGCAACAGCCTAAGATGCGCCTTCGAAGCCAAAGCGCGACGACCCTACACTTCCTTAGGGTCAGCCACGTAACAACCAAAACAACGCCCGCCAACGAGTACAAGAAACCAGTGGGGACTAACAACATCTCAAGGTAGCTACAACTGAAAGACTCCACCCACAAACTGACGACAAGACAAGCAAGAACGTCACCGAGCCGACCAAAACACATCAATCGCATCAATCACAGCAGAGGCAGCAGTGATCACTTACACACAAACACCTATACACCGGGCGCCCAAGGACGACTCAGCCACTCGACGTCGTGGAGGACGGTGTTACGGTAGTCGTAGTGGGCGATCAGCCGATCTGTCAGCAGTCGGTGTGCCTCCTCTTCCCGGTCTTTGCACTCCGCCCCCTGGTTCCCGAACGAGCTCACGTCCAGGTAAGGGTCATGAGCCCAGGTGTCGTGATCACCATCCGCCCCTGCCCACTCCACGCCCGCTTCGAACGTGTCCAGTCCATCCATCGCGTGCAACATGTTGTGCAGGATGCAGCAGCAGAAGAACATGTTGTCGATTTCATCTTTGTTGCGGTAGAGGATGGGAAGCTTCAAGATTCTGAACCGACCTTTCAATACGCCGAAAAAGCACTCCACATCTTTCCGTACACTTTCCAGCCTTTTGCTCCACGCGGTTGCAGCGTTCGTTAGGGGGCACTTCATGGGAGCAACGAGGGATCCCCACTGAAAGCACCCGATATCATGATTGAGAGAGCGTACGTGCCAAGGGGTGGGGTTGGGGGGGAGGGTATGAGATGGGATGGGACGGGAGGGGAGAGAAAGGGGAAGGAACGAGAGGGGAGGGGGGGGGGGGAGGGGAGGGGAGGGGAGGGGAGGGGACGGAACAGGACGCGAGTGTGGGGGGAGGGGAGGTGAGGGGACGGGAGGGGAACGGAGGGGAGGGGAGGGGATGGGAGGGTAGGAAGGGAGGGACGGAGGGAGGGACGGAGGGACAGAGGGAGGTAAGGGCGAAATTAATATATGGCACAATAACGGTTGGAGAGCAATGCTTCCTGGCGGAGTCTCAAACAAGGATGTTGCCACCAGTGTATAACGAGACAACGACACACCGACACGCATGACACGAAAACATAACGGGTTTCGCATGGTGCAGATTATTGCGCCTATTGCAGCCAATGCAAGTATTAACGCCGTCGACTCACCGGCAGGTATCCGTTGTCCACAATGACATAGTTGCCCGTTTGCTCTATCTCGGTGCCATCCACGGCGTAGAGGAAAAACTTGTCGTCCGTGTACATGGGGTCCTGTCGAATGGCATTGATCGCCGTGTCGTGGCGGATGATGGTCTTGTCGTTCTGGGCACCGGGGAAGCCCTGCGTGATGGCAAGGGCGCGGCCCGAGTGATCAACCGTCGCCTGGTATGCGATGGTAGGGAATCCTTCTTTGCCGGTGTAGCTGTGGGAAAGGGAGTGCGTGCAGCAACCCCAACGGATGTGGGTGACATCCGTCGACCCAATCGCCCCTGTAAGACCGAGCCGGTTGTACTCGTCCATCACCTTCTCTTTGTCTGCTCCAACTGGTACACGGATGTGCTCGTCGTAGAGTTCTCGTGCGAAGTGTGAGCAGAACTTGTGGAACGTCGCCTGTGCCATGGACTCGCTTATCAAGGATAGCTGTTTGATGTCGTCGAAGCAGTTCCCTCGGCTGAGAACCTGGAGGGCTGTTAGCACCTGAGTTGCAGCGGACGAAAAAAAACCCGGTGATTGTCAGAGATTTCGCGGTAGCTGTGTGTACTCGTTAACACTGTCAGATATAGCACCGAAGAGTGGTCGTCTCCACTCGCACGACCCGAACGTGCTGCTGGTTAATTTTAACAACAAAATATAGGAACATAACAAGACAGTCATAAAGCAAGGCGCTCGCTGTGTGTGGGAACAACGAACGACGACACGCTGCTGAAGTGCGCTTGCAGCGCAGGTTACATACTGTGGACATAGACAGCGTTTACTGCTGTAGTCTATATTTTTCATTGTGGACAGGCGAAATAGTCACAACATATCTGGGTAATTAGCGAATATCCAACACCAAAGCTGCCGGCATTCGAACGCCAACCTGACCCCGGCCTATTGTTGTGTTACCTCTGGTTACGTACGATCGAAATCATTTTTCTACACAACACACAACCGAACGGGGCACCGTTGTTGGGTTGTAGCAACCTGGACGTACTGCTGTGTTTGAATCGCGCATGCCACGCACTACTCCTCAAACACAACAACCCCACATTTCCACCTGGACTGTATATTGTTAGACTGCGACTACTGCTGTGTGATCAGAGAAACAACGGCATGCCAAGTGTTAGAATATGTACGCGGTGACTCCCTTCTGACCTTTAGCTCGACCGGGATGCTCGGTCGCCCGGCCGCGTCGCAAGGGCCAGCCTTGAACCACCCGCGGTCCTTCACCACTATTACCAGCTGCAGGAAAAAGACGTACGGGACGCGAAAGCGCCTCCGAAAGAGTTTTGCCTCCGCCGATTGGTGGTTGTTCAGAGCCTCGCATCGTAGCATCTGACCCCACGCAGAGGCATTGTAGTCACTACGAGGGAAAACGCGACGCGTACGCTTCATGCGAGGAGTGGTGCCTTCCTCCTCACCGTCTGAGTCTGGGTGCTCCCTCATGAGTATCTCCCACGTAGCGACCGTCCTCGTCCTCGACAAGTTGTGCTTGCGTTTGGCAAAGCTCGCAAACGCAACTACAAGCAACCCCAGGGTCTCGTAGTCGCCATCATCGCCACTGTCACTGTCCGTATCCATGGGGTCCTCACGGTGCGTAAGGCGTACGCGGGTGAGCAGTTAAACAGAGCACCGGATGCGGCTGATGCGGATTGTCCTGCTGTTCTCTCGGCTCTCCGCATATTCATACTACGATGCCTCCCATGACGTGTGTAACACCAAATCCTGTTGCCATTTTCGGATGGGCTTCCCAGCAGAAAATGGGCCCCTTTTTTCTGCTCGGGGCCCATCCGAAAACGAAATCCGAAAATGGAAGCCAGAAAAATGGCTATTTTCGGGTCTATAAGATAGCCAAACAGGATTTCACATCAGAAAACGTTCATTTCCTGTTTCGGATACGGTATTTTAAGAGATGGCCTTATTGCTGTTTCATTGCCCGGCCGTTTTAGGTCAATAACGCCAACACAAGGTTGTACAAACCATACCCACCACGACGTCGCACTCTAGACTGCACACTAGACTCGCCCTAACTTCTGCAATAGCGGGAGATACGGAGGATACACGGTGTCATTGGCAGCAGTGATGATACGGCTGGCGACCCTGGCCGTGAGCGCCGCATAGGTGCCACATAGGCGTCGTTTTGAGCGGGTGCTGAAGCATCAACACAAACAGCAGCCGCCACAGCTTTTGCCAGGCGAATTTGGCCGGGCATAAAGGACCGCCAACCTCTGAGGTACATGTGCTGTGCCTGGAGTCCTTCCTGCGCCAGCATTTACTCCATAGAGAGCGTCGGCGTGCGTCGGCTCCCTGCTGCTGCTGCTGCTGTGAGGGGTTTTATAACAAAATTGAAAAACGTCAGCTGTGAGTACGACCGATTAAATGGATGAAACTCAACTGAGGGGTTTCAAAAAAATCTGAGGGCCTTATGATGAGAAAGCTCGTGAAACGACAAATTCCCAAAAACTTGCCAACTACTGTGCAGTGTTGTCTTTTTAGAAAGTGTTGGGGGTGTTGCCATGTTGTTAACGTCAATAATGGGCCCTTTCTAAGAAGAGTCGTTTCTAACGACCAAACGAAATGTCCAAAAAGTTAACATCATCACGTGTCTTTTCCTCTACCTCGTCCCGGTGTATCGGTTGCTCTCCCCTGAGCCCACACACTATAAGGATAAACCCACAACAACGTGCTCAGGGGGCGGGCAACGGACGACTGAAAGCATGTGCTCGTGAGCAGGTACTCGTACTAATCCTGAGTTGCATTCGTTCAACGTCTTGTGTGTATCGTACTGCTGCTGTTGCGGTTATACGATGTGGTTGTACTTCGAGCATTCGTATGGCTCACGCACGGGTTGGTCTATTATTGTGACGACGTCACCTGTGAGTTCGACGAATTTAGGGTCGATACCCATCTTTTGTTCGAAGCAAATACATGTGCTGCTGATGCTGCTGGTTCGGAGTACTAGGTACTACCTCGTACTCACATGCTTATGAATGAAATCGTACGAGTACGAGTACGGAAGTGAAAGCATGTATGATACCAAGTACAGTACGGAAGTGAAAGCATGTATGATACCAAGTACAGAATTTTGAATTTTGAATTTCGGTTTCAGTACCGAAGGCGTTATTTTGGCGATTGCGCAGCCGTTGGACTCTACTTTGTTCGAGTACTGCCTGTACTGTGTACTCGTACTCCTACAAAGTAGAGTTCGAATTATACGTGCTACTCGTAGACTATAGGGCCGATTGCATAGGTCGAGCACAGGCAAGAAAGAATGGTGAACTGAACGAAAAACAAGGAAAACTTACGTAGCCACCATCTACCATAGTGTCGAGCTGACGTATGCGTCGTGAATCCAAACTACAACTAACTGCTGTCAGATGCACCCATGTCGACAGTACCACCTCCTCACCTCGCAGTGGGTGACAGTCCCAGGGCTGTTTTGTGTGAGGATGCGGAGGTAGCTCTCCAGCCGTTGATAGCCCTCATTTTGGGCAGCTTCGGTTACTCCTACAACCTCGCGCTTTAGGCGATTCGTTGTGTGCGGTGTCAGCTCCACCCCGTATGAACCCTTTAACGTCTTCACGAGCCCTCCGGAGGTGATCTTCCGGTTGGCGTTAACAATCACGGCACCCTCGGAGGACATGGCGCGAAGGCTGGGCTTCTTCTTCCCTCCGGCGCAGATCGAGTGCTCAAATGAGCAGTGTTTGTCGGCGCGCTTGTATGCACGCACAAAAACTGGGCACCCTCCGGCTATGCCCTTCACCCCCTTCGACATGATGGCGGCAGAGCAGCGGTAAACTTTCTGCCTGCCCCCGTTTACCCTCCCGTCACTGACTAGCGTGCGTCCTTGGGACAAAAGGACCCGCTCGCTTGCTGTTCGCAACTGCTGCGCTGAAGCGAAGGAGTCTCCCACCTTGATGGTGTCAACCACCAGAGACGGCGCAGCAGTGCTCGACGAGTTTGACGACATGATGACTCGGGACGAAGAGTGCTTCCACGTGTGCGTGTGTGTGTGTGGAGTGGCGCGGAGATCGTGTGAGGTGGCGCGGAGAGCGTATGGGGTGGCGTGGGGAACGTGTGGAGCCGAGGGCGTGCGTCGTTTGCTGATGTTTGGAGCAACAAGTGGACCGTCTCTACATATACGAGTTGGTTTGTTGTGGGGACGGGGGAACTCTGTGCTGTAGTTGAGTGGATACCCGCGGCCATGTGAGTTTAGTTTGAACATTTGACCTTTTCACTTGTGCGCCTTCTTCCGTATCGTGCGTTTTTAGGCGGGAAAGCGTAGTATTTCCCTGACGAATTTTGATTTCACTTGGTTTTTCGGATCTTCCTAGGGCTCCAGCACATTTGTGTGACCACGGGCTCTAGATTTTTGACAAGAGTTAATGTGAGAAAACAACAAACAACAATAGCACAGGGTAATCAGCTCTGCATAAAAGAAGCTCTTGGCATTATCGAATCGCTGGATGCGCCAAATCATGGGCCTGTTCTTTCTGCCGCCTTCACAGTTGCTGTGTTAATAGTTGTAATGTTCCTTGCGCGAGCATAGCCGGCGGCGTCAGCCGCTCGCAGAGCGGAGCCCTTCTAACTGATACTCAAGAAAAACAATAATATGGTCTTGTCTTTTCGTCCTAGCGCCGGATCTTGGTTGGGTGTCGCCGGATCTTGGTTGGGTGTCCGCGCTCACCGCCATGCCACCATTCTTCGCAGTGCGGTTGCATCGGGGCGGGATCTTTGTGGGCCGGGAAGTTAGCAGTGCTGCTGTGGTCGCATGACAGTCGCCAAGTTGCTAGTTGTGTGCGGGATCTTCCACAGCTGGGTTGCGGGGAGATGTCGTCCGTTTCCGTGTCTCCGCGGGTGTTGCAAGTGAACAAAAACGGGTGCAGTATGGCCGAAATCGGGTAGTTGATGAAATCGAAGCACAGACAGGGCGGGGTATATATACCCGGTGTGTTCCTGAACAAAATCGGGTTGTCCGTCGAGAGCACTTTTTGGGGGCCGTCATTGGCGCCGTTTTGAGGGTTCGAACGCCGAAAAAACGGTTTGGGGTGCTGCGCGTACACAAGGCGCAGTGAGTTCAGGCGCCAGAAGGCGATTTGGAGGCGTTTTGTAGGCGTACGTAAGCGCGCCCCGTCGCGGGAAAAAAGGTACCCGATTCTATTCAGAAACCACCCGGGTGTACCCGATTTTGTCAATTTCCAAAAATGAGAGTCGCCTCGTTCACATAGCAGCGCAAGCATCATCAGGGGTACACACCTTTCTGGGCCGTTGCGCTCGGAGCCGTAACTCAGAAGCAGTGTCACTCAAATCGCTCACCGACGGACGCAGCAAATTGGTCCTATCCTGCGTCCTGGGCAGACCAAATCAAACTGCACGCGCTGCTCACGTCTCACGTCTCGATAAGTGGGACCAAAAGGGGAGTGATAATCTCGCAGACATAGGCGGAATCTAAACCTCGCCCACGGGGACATATAAGAACCACCCCCGGGTTTCCACCGTCGTATTACGGTTCGCTGTGTTTGAAAACTTGGTGCTGGCTGCTGGCTGCTGCTGCTGGCTGCTGCTGTGCCGGTAGCTTAAAACTAGCACCAAACTACCGTTTAGTTTATTATATCATATGCTTGCTCATCTAAAGTTTCCAGATCTCACGGTTGATTGACAGCCAGCCGTGGTTCCCTCCATGACGGAAGTTGTGGGCTGAAGTTGTACTGTAAATGGGTGCCGAAAGCTAGCTGTAAGGCAGCTATTTATTTGGCACGTGTTCCTCTTTTCCTCCACACGTCCATTATGCACTGCTGTTGTCTACTACTACTACTTACTGCTGTTGTGGGTGGGTTGTGTAATATTCAAGTTATTATAGACTACACTGCTGTGGGTGCGCTTGCACATTATCCTGTTATAGTTCCTGGATACAACAGGCACGTCAGACTGACACTATTCTTGGGCACCTACGGAGAGCAAGCGTCCTATTCTTCCCTCTGCGGGTGTGCGATGTGTGTAGGCTGCACTACTGCTGTGTACTGTACACATACATGTACACATGTATGTATGCGTATGTACTGCCTGCTGTATGCATGCAGCGGTCGCGGTGTCCACAGCACGTGCAAATCGTCCTCGATTTCGACCATTTCCCACTCGTAGGGGCTGAAGTCCGGCCTTCAGTGTGTGGGGTATGTAGTCTAGGTGTGATATTGCTGCATGTAGTGGTGGTCGTGGGGCTGTAGGAGCAACGCCAGCACCGTAAACGTGTGTGGGGCTGCACTACGTACTGCTGCTGTGGCGGCCTAAACAGCACCTACCAGCAAATCGTCATCGATTTCGCCAATTTCTAGCTTTCAGGGGCTGAAAGTCGAGCCTTGAGTGTCAGGGGTGTCCAGGTGTCATATTATTGCTGCCTATCTCGGTGGCCATGGTGCTGTAGGGGCGGTGCCAGCACCCTCGTTGATGCCCGCGAATTCGCACACTGCGAACCGTAATATGACGGTGGAAATACGGGGATGGTTCTTATATGTCCCCGTGGGCGAGGTTTAGATTCCGCCCATGTCTGCGAGATTATCACTTCCCCCCCCAAAAAATACAGCTTGTGACCAAGCATCCACCAGCTAGATTGGAAAATCCACTCACGCCTTTTTGTGGTGAGATTGGGAATTTACTAGGAATTAGTGTAGAAAAAATTTCATTTGTGATGAGACTGGAGACAGAAGGTTTCAATTTAGAAGAATTGGATGTTTGATTAGGGAAAATGCAATTTCTTCATGAGCAAGAATTCCGGCTATCCTCTTTGTTCAGTTGTTTTATGACGGAATTTAGTTCATCATGAGGAATGACAGGTTGTACCGAATTGAGGCAGGAAGAGATTAATTATGAACTGAGAGGAACCAACGGGAAAATGTACGACCTACTATATATTAATGGTACCTACAAATAAATATTCTATAAAATATTCTAGCTTTCGATCGATGTATCATACAACAACAAATTATGAAGATTTAACACGTTATTTACTATACTTAAACACTGGGTTGCATGCTGCATATAACATCAAACCTTCTAGAATAGTAAACATTACAAGCCAGATGATATAAAGGGATGTCTTATTGCTTCAATCGTCAGGTTTGTCCCCTTTGAGAATTTATAGTTTCCGCGCACATATTGAAATGTCCCGCCCCCCGCCCCCCCCCCCCCCCCCCCTCCCCTCCCCCTCCACTGACCTCTTTTTCATAACAAACCCCAACCCTTTCCCCCCCCCGCCCCTCCGTCCCCCGATCCCCCCCCCCCCTTCCGCCTAGTCTGTCCAAACGCCCCACTCACAATCAAAATCGGCCTGAGTAATAAACACCTATACGCAGTTGATGTCACGTCATTATCTTTCTGACCATCCATGACGTAGTTTTCAATTATATCCCCCCCCCCCCCCCCCCCCCTCCAACGCCCCCTCTTTTCCGACCACCTACACGATCGCCTAGACCTAGCACCACGCGTATAACAAGCTGCTACATATCTTTGATCTCACAGCCGAAGTGTATTTGAATATTATTTGTGACCTAAACCTCCTAAAAATCCCCCCCCCCCTCTTGCTCTCCCTTACTCAAACGCCCCACCAAATATCAAAATCCGCCACATTAATAAACACTTCACGCACAGGATATCACTTCATTATCTTTCGAGAGCCATCCATGCCGCTGTGTTTCCCCCCCCCCCCCCGCACCTCCAACGCCCCCTCTTTCCCGACCACCTGCACGATCGCCTAGACCTAGCACCACGCGTATAACAAGCTGATACATATCTTTGATCTCACAGCCGAAGTGTATTTGAATATTATTTGTGACTTAAACCTCCTAAAAAATCTCCCCCTCCCCCCCTCTTGCTCTCCCTTACTCAAACGCCCCACCAAATATCGAAATCCGCCACATTAATAAACACTTCACGCACAGGATATCACCTCATTATCTTTCGAGAGCCATCCATGCCGCTGTGTTCCCCCGCCCCCCCCCCCCCCCCCGCCTCGAACGCCCCCTTCTTCCCCATCACCCGCACCCTCGCCTAGACCTAGCACCACACGTATAACAAACCCCTCACCTGAAGCCCTTTCCCCCCCCCCCGCCCTCACCCCCCACCCTCCCCCCCCAACCCATCCCAACCCCACCCCCTCGAACACTCCACCCTCTCTTTACTCACTGATTGTACGACTTACCCCAGGATATACATGATAAACTGATGTATTATTTCCAAAAATGTCACATTTATCCCCTCGAAATAATGTATAGTTTCCAGGCACATATTAAGCTGCCCCCCCCCCCCCCCCCCCGCCCCCAATAATATACTGGTGCCAAAACCGTCAGATTTATCCCCTCGGAAGGATTTATAGCTTACAAGCACAAATTGCCCCTTCCCCCCCCCCCTCCCCCCCCCCCCCCCCCCGCCCCCCTCCAAACCCGCTCGCTTTTGATCAAAACCAGGCCCCCGCTTTCCCTTCACAGCTGTCAGATTTTGTCCCCCTCAGAAACGGGTTTTATAGTTTCCGCGCACAGACTGACTAAAATCATCCTGTTGACCCTGATAGCTACACTGTAGCTGTAAGGGGAGTCGCCGACCTATATCCTTAATGAGGACACACAACTCGTAATGCGCGCGATCGGAGTATCACACACAGCTTGCAAAGATGAGTTTCGACGAAATCTTCGATCTCACAGCTGGAGTGTATTTTAATTTTTATAATATTATGGAAAAAATTTTAGCGATTATTTCTGGCGATTATTTTTGTAGTTTTGAGGTTCCAGAAATAACTGCATCAGAAATAAGGGGCGTCCATTATGGCTTCTGATTTTTGGAAAGTGGTTTTATTTTGAATTGGTAGGTCTTGTTTTGCCGTTTGCCTTTATTTTTGAACTCTGGCAGGTACACTGTCGCCGGCGACGTTAGGTCACCACCGCCTCTGCTGCGGTCTCTTCTGCTGCGCTGCTGCTGTGGTGCTGGTGTGGTGTGCCTGTCTGTTGTAACTCAGTAGTTTGGTGATATTTTCATGGGTTATTGCACAGAGAAAATAGGATAATCTCAAAAAAGAGAGGAAAAGACAAGTGTCAGTTGGAGACGAAAGTAGCAAGGCTAGACAGAGCAAGGACAGAGGAGTCACGGGAAGCTTGAGAAGAAGTGAGTCTTTGCTAGTGAAGGTAGTCTATGTAGGTGTTAAGTAACAGTTATCTGAGGAGAGCCTGCTCTTCCTACAGGTACTGTTGAAGTACTGCTGTTGTGTTGTTGAAAATAGGAAGAGTCATGTAGCAATTTGGAGCAAAATGAGCAAGGAAAACGAGCCACATCGGATCAGTCTCGTCACTTCCCTGCTCTCAACCATTGCTGTAGAGACACAAATAAAGGTTAATTTTCCTTGATCTTGAGCCACTGCATCGTCACCACGAACATCAGCAACCAGTATACACATCAGCATCAACGAAGGAGTCAGCGAATACGCCATCTCCTTTCAGCGGCGTCGTCGAGCAGTTCTGTGTCTTTCTAGGTTCATCGGGGAAATATGTCTTCTGCCAACAAAATGGGTAAGCAGAGTTTCGGGAAGGGGAGGGATGCTCATCGGCAGGGGGTAGACCTGTCCGTTAGCGTTCCTCGGACGAGGTCTCAAAGTAGGGCGGCGCATGCGCAGGCGCGCGACGCTGTCGGGCGTTCTCAGGGGGTTGACCCTGGTTCATCGGGTGGGAGTACCCGTGGTAGCCCGACTAAACCTACAGATAAAACGGTCGCTGGGGTTGAGGGCCGTGAGCTTTATCGTCGTCATGAACCGAGTAGCGCATCTGACCAAGAAGCCACGAGTAGCATGATGATACAAAATGATGTTTCACCGTCTAGTGCTGCCTCGTCGCCTACTCCTTTTCTCTTGCTCCGTCGGATACTGCTTTGAGTATGAGCATGTCGTCGCCACGTTACGTACCTCACAGTCATGATGGCAGTGTTGCCTCACGTCGTACCAGTACAGACATGCAACACGGTAGCGGGTCGCCAGCAACTACGAGTCAGCAAACTCCTCGTGTACGTACTATTTCGTCTCAAAAAGCGAGCAAAAAATCAACCGGCGTACGCAATTTTTCGGCCCAAAAAGATAAAAAGATTCACCGCCACGCCCTTCCGCCCGTAGCCTTGCGGACTTTTTGCCGAGCAAGCCACGTTCTCGCCACGGGAGTAGCGACGGTAGTACTCAATCGGGCCAGGGTAGTCCATCCTCGCGTGTTGGGGTACTCTCGTCACACCCCATCCCAACACCCCCACCAAGGTCGCTGCCACCAAAATACCTCCTGGATTTTCCTGTGCGTTTTATGTCGTACCGGGATGTTGCTGCAGTCAAATCGCCCGAAGCCCGCCCGTCCTCCCCGCCTGGCAAGGGAGGGAAGGGAGGAAACGACACCCCGCCTTCCCCCGTCGTTCCGCCCTCGCCGGAGGGAAAGGGCCCAGCGCCTGGGCCAGTTGCTGCCTCCTCGCCTCCTACTGTTTCTGCGCCAGTTGCCGCGGTAAGAGCTCTGTATGAGTTAGGTCGTCCGCCGTCGGAATCAGATGTTGCCGATTTGAGTATGTTATTTTCATGGTTGGGTTGGTCGCATGAAGATCGCATGCGGGCAGTAGGTTTCGACCCTAATGCGAGCCTGGTAACCACGGCAGCAGGGCCTGAAGGGGCCATCGTGCCCGTTGTAGTTCATGACGGTCGCACCCAAAGGGTGAAGTTGTAGACCGAAGAGGCTGGGGGGGCAGCTGTGGCGCTCCCCGTAGCTGTCACCCGTCGCCGATATGAGACGGACGAAATGCTAGCTCGCGCCATACAGGCGGAATTAAATGCCGCGGACGCGGCCGAACGGGCGGTGCAGGAAGCTGCCGATGAAAAATACGCGCGCTCCTTTGGAAGTTACAGCAGCACCGACACCCCGGTGTCAGCAACCACTGCTGCTGTTCGGGTGACATCATCGTTGGCCACGACAGCTTTCACACCAGCTGTCACTCTGTCTGCCCCTCCTGTTGCATCACTCCCGCTCAGGCCACTTTCCGTGCCTGGGGAAACCACAACGGCACACACCACAAAACCAGCGGCGGAGGTGGCTAGTGACGACCCGGTGGTGGCGCGTATGAGGCGCCAGATAGAGCTATACAAGATGGTACAAGCATCCTGCCCGGGCATGTCCCATCAGGACATACAAGGGATGGCTTTGGCGTGCATGGGAGAAACGTCTTCAGCGCCACCGGTTGGAGGGGGATCGTCTTCGTCTCTCACCGTCTCCATGACGCCGGTAGGGCCAGCACACCCGCCGCAGTTTTCCCACCCTCAGCACAGGACAGATGGCCCGGGAAGAGGCAGCACTAACTTCTCCGGACCAGAAGGTAGTCATCACCCAAGAGGTCCCCGTGACGACAGGTTCCATGGCCAGCAGTATGGGCAGCATCACCGGGGGGCCAGGGGACAGGGACATGGATTTAAGAGGTGCGATGAGTTGGGTGGCGTAGCGGGAAGGGTAGTTGGTGGTGTTGGTGATGAAGAAGGTGGTGGTAATGCTATAGCGGAAGGAGTTCCTATAGCAGGTGGTGTTTTGGGTGGTGGTCCTAGTATAGGAGAGCCCGTGACTGCTGTTGCAAGTACAAATTCTGCGGGTAGGGTCGCTCCAACAGTATCGATGTTAGCTCCACCAGTTGTTCACAACCAGCCGGATGATGACCTTCCCAGTTGGGAACAACGAAATGCAACGCGCAAGGCATATGCGCGTATGGATACACGCGTATTGATGCCCATACCCCCAATCCCATTCAGTTCTAATAACAACGTCTCTGACTTGGTACAGTTCACGTCAGCCTTGCGCGATGCTGTATCCAGTCTCCGTCTCGTGTGTGATGATTTCCACCCATTATCATGGACAAAAGGGTGGGAAAAATGCATTGAGAGCCGCGTTCTTCGTGCTGTTCGACCCACCGCTCCCCAGGTATCGGCGTTAAAGGGTATGGTGTCTGACGCGTTCCCACAAGGAGGACGGCTCCAAGATTTTGGACGGTCAGGTCCGGACGTTTTGCAGCACGTCATACGTATTTTATGTAGACACCTAAGTACCGCGACACCTGCAGCAGTTATGCAGGCTTTGCAAAACTTGGTTGTCCCGGCGGGAACACCTTTTAGCACGTACTTGTCTGAGTTGAGGTTGTTGTTGGGAAACGTGCGGTGTGTGGGGACTGTTGCTCCAGAAGATGGCACCCTTCAAATAGCCATTAAAACTGGGGTTGACGATCAGTTTGCCGGGTTGGGTGCACAAATATTTGCGGGAAGGAATATGCGAACTTTGCCGTTCAGCAGTGTAGATGAGCTCATGGGGTCCTTGGCAGACCTCGCTCTCAACCAGACGCGAGCGACCGCGTCTGTGCGTTTGTCAGGAAGGGTGGCAATGCACAACAATAGTAGTAGGGTATACCACCACGCCTCTCGTGGTAGGCAGTACGGCGGGATAATCTCGGTCGAAGACGAATATTTCGAGGATGAGCGTAAGGAATTTAGGCATGTGCATACCATCATGAGGGAACGTGGTGGTTTCGGACGTAATATTAATAATAAAGACCCTCCATTTTATGTGCTGTTCAAATCACCAGAAGAGCGTGATGCTGCCCGCGCATCATATGGGCCACGCTGTCTAAACTGTGGTGATGAAAGTCATTTCGCCAGAGAATGTCCTGAAATTTTTTTGAATCGCTCCGAATTAATTAATCCTGCTGTTGGTGATGGTACCCCGGAAGAGGCTAAAAAGAGATGGCGCCGTTGGCAACAACGCCTGTGTCAATGGGCACAGAGACGCCGCGAGAGAAGTCGTATAAATACATGAAATGGCAACGGTAGGTTGGCCCCCGCGCCGGAAGCTATGCGGCCGTCTCTTCCCTTGTTCCCCTCTGCAGGTGGAGCCAGGAAGCGCGTCGACAGGAAACATAAACTTGCGGCGACGAAAAATGGAAATTCGGTCGGAGCTGTATTGCACACTGCAGTTCCTGGCCAAGAAGCAGGATGCAATCTGTTTAAGAACGGTGAAGGTGGGGATTCAAATTTTAATTGCCTTGCGGGTAGTGATGGAAGTAATTACCCCAGATCTCCGTCGAGCAATAATTCTGCGTCCTCCCTTTTTACACAACCCGTTGTGTCGGTTCCAAAGGTCGTGCGAGGACACAAGGGCGCGTAACGACGCGGGGAGTCAACTGGCGTACGACAGACGCTATTGTACCTCACTAAGAAGTCAATAGAAAAAAAACATACATGATCAGTGGTCATGCTTCGAAAACAAGATAACCACAGGCACGCGTGCGCGGTACTTCGCACGGAGGACAAAGGACAAAAAAAATCAAAGGAAGCCATGAAGGGCTGCCGGCTACAGGAAATACTAAAACACGTGGGCGCCGGGCATCGGTTGTTGCAAAACCGACGCGATCAAATCACAAAGGAAAAAACATATATATGACAACGCGCGTATACATGCCCTACGTGTTACCTTCGTCGCGATCCGATCTAGAATAGGTTCGCTTCTTCTTCCCGGGAGGGTCGAAAGCCGAAGGATTTTGTGACAGAATTACAGCACGGTAAGATTCGATCATCTCCTTGCATTGAGGAAGAGTGCTGTAGTGACGCCATACACCACATTGTGGTGGTTGACCTTTAAGTTTGAGGTGGTATTGGGAATTCTCCACCGACGCTGCACCTACCCCCCGCTTTTGACCATCGATTGCTTCGATGACATACGGGCCGATAGTGACGGTGTGCACTGAGCCATCAAGATCAGGGACGGGTAGGGTGGTTCCGAGAAACATATCATCGAGTGCCTCAAAGTCAGGGGCAGGTGATGACTTGGGTTTGACGAATTGTTTCATCCGACCTAAGTGGACCGTAACTTCGGCCGGTTCGTTCGGTTTTGATACACGATAAATAACATGGGAGAGCTGAGCTCTGACGGTATACGGGCCATGCCAAGGGCTAACGAGCTTGGGGTTTGGTCCGTCAGTTTCGTGGTACGGGCGATGCAGTAATACTTTGTCGCCCACTTTAAAACTGGGGAAAGACAATTTTTTGTTTTCGACGGCTTGCTTATCTGCCCGTTCTTGTAAAATGCGACGGGCTAACTCGTACGCGAGCTGCAAATTTTCTACTGTGCGACGTGAGTAGTCGAGTTTATTTTGTGGTGCATCAGTAGAAGGAACTCCGAGAATGAGTTCGACGGGGAGAGTAGCCGTACGCCCAAACACAAGATAGTGGGGAGTCTCCTCCAAAGTTTTGGAGTATGCCGTGTTGTGCGCAAGCTGGACAAACGGTAGTAGTTCCGCCCAATTATCGCAAGCCAAGTTACTGTACATGGCAAGCATATTGTGAACGGTGCTGTGGACACGCTCGAGGACAGAGTTCCCTTGCGGACGATAAGCGGCGGTACGTGTTTTCTTGTACCCAAAGACAGACTGCAATTATTTCACGAGTTGGTTTTGAAATTCCTTCCCTTGATCGGAATGCAGGGTTTCTGGTGGGCCGAACACTGAAAAGACACGGTCAATAAGATGACGAACCACCACCGCAGCTTCCTTAGACTTGATAGGTATCAGAATGAGGAAACGCGTGAGGTGATCGATGACAGACAGGATAAATCGATTACCTTCCGACTTAGATTTGTATTCGACGAGATCCACCGCAACAACTTGAAACGGTCTGGTGACCGGTCGGTGCCCGGTAGGCAGCGTAGATGATCGGTGAGACGTTTTGCGGCGTTGACAAGGAAGACAGCTTTTAACATGTTCGGCAACGTCAGAGTGCATCGTGGGCCACCAATAACGATCCCGAACTTTGTCGAAGGTACCTTTAAAGGCTAGGTGACCACCTGACGAGGGGAGGTCATGGCAAGCGTTGATTATAAGTGTTCTCAACGATTTCGGCACCACTAGCTGGTCACGAAAGGTGTCCCGCCTACGTAGGTGGGCAGGGACGTAAGACCGGCAAAGCAAACCTTCGTGGATGAAGAATTTACTCATGCTGGACTTTGATTGCTGGTGTGGGACGCGAGCCTTAGTAGGATTGGCTAGGTAGTCAAAGTACTGACAAAATTCTTTCCTCTGATGAGCAAGCAACTTCGCAGCATCGACGACGGGGAAGACAGATATGGCACTAGCAAATAATTCGCGATCGCTTTCGACGGGCACTATCTCGTCTAAGTTGCCAGCGGACAGTTCGTATTCACGAGGGTTGGGGGGATGAAAAGGCTGATCATCGGGGACGTTACGACAGATAGCTGCAAGTTGCGGTTCGGATGGAACTGGTTTTCCATCCACCTCGCTAAAAATACGCGATAGCGTATCCGGTACAACGTTAAGTTTTCCCGGAACGTGTTTGACGGTGAAATCGTAATTTTGAAGACAAATTGCCCAACGGGTGAGCATATTGGACGTATCTTGCATGTGGTACAAGTACGTGAGAGCTTGGTGGTCGGTACAACACGTAAAGTGTCGGCCCCATAGATACGGACGCCAACAATTACAGTGGTTTTTGTTACAGTAGTAGTAGTACTAGTAGTACATAGTGATAATCATAATGCTGCACGAGTATAGCATCCTATTAACAATACATACCTGGTACAACAGCAGTACCTAGTAGCGTGCAGTGTTACGGGGGAATTTATTTTGTTACTATCTCGCGATATGTCATACAGTGTTATACCCAGTAGTAAATACGATATCTCATTAATATCGGTTACAGTGTATACCCAATAGTAAATACGATATCTCAGTAATATCGGTTATGCCATATGCCCATCGTGATGTATTTACAAGTAGTGGTATTGTGTTGATATATTATGCTGCATGTAGTACAACATTCTCGTATTTGTATTGATACCTGGTATATCTTTAAAATATCATATATCGGATAACATAATTCTGGATACGATATCAACAGCAGTAGTACGTATGATACGAGTAGTACTCGTACCAGGTATATATATATATATATGGTTTATGGTATGTACAAGTACCTGATATTCGACACAAAGCTCGCGGTACTACTGTGAAATGTGGAATAAACAGCCTGCCCAAAGATAAAGGCTAATTATTATGCGGATTCCATTCCGAGCTTCAGATTTTTTTGGCCTGGTCGCTAAAATAAAACTCTCTTCTCGTGGAAAATCGAACTACTCGTGTCAGGTACATGTATGAGCAAATTATGTATAATACGTAATACGCGTGATCGAAGTATCACACACAGCTTGCAAAATAATAATATTTTTATTACTACCACCTCACCTGTTACATTATTTTACTGGCTCAACAGTCCATGTTTCTCCCTTCTCACCATCCTGCCTACATAAATACTCACCCAACTTGCATTTAGGCAAGGCTTACTAGCAGGCAGGGATGCATGTATGTCTTTTCCAATTCAAAATTTGAAAAAAAAAAAATTGGTTTACGTATGGTGTCAAAATGAAAATACACTCCTCCAGTTGTGAGATCGCATTGTACCATCGCTTGCTGTATGCATCCGTTATCGATTGACGATGTTACCCCGCAGCCTCGGACACAGCGGGACTGGGGCTGAGCAAAGATGGTGCCGCGGTGGCAGACGCAGCAGTAGCAGCAGCCGAAGCGGCTGCGGCGCGGCGACCTTGGGACTCAGCTTGCACAGCAGCCAGAGCTTCGGCACGAGCAGCAGCCGAGGCGGCCTGATTAGGACCGCTTACAGCAGCAGCCACGAGAGCTTCAGCCTCCGGTGACTTGCACTGTTTGAGTAGACTCGCCGCAAAGCAGTGACAGTTACGTGTCGGTTCGGAGTATGGTTTCTTGGGCTATTCGTTCATGTCCTTGGATCTGTGTGTGCTGTGACGAGCCGCGAGGCTCTCACTCCTTTTCCTGTTCCTCCTGTTAACTTTCCCTCGCGGGTGTGTGACAACCGATAATACACGAACTTAAAAGAGAAGCCATTCGGCAGCCCAGCGGGGTGAGTCGACGCTAACCGGCGCAGTCGGAACTAAACATTCTAGAATTGTTGGTACCAAAGTGAGACCATGGCTATTTCTGTGGAAGATCAACTCGCCGAGCTGAGAGCGCAGCTGGCGGAGGAGAGGGAGTCACGCGCGGCGGCCGAGAGGGCAGCCGCGGAACGCGCTGACGCACAACGCGTTCAGCACGAGCAGACCATGAAGATGCTGGCCCAGATGATGGCCCAGCAAGGTGTAGAAGACAAGACAAGTCCGGATGGGGAGGCGCACGAGGCGTCTGCTGCGAGTGGCGAGGTAGAACATCCTGCGTCACCAACATCCCGAGTGGGCCCTGTCAACCCTTCTGTGCCCATGGAGGTTGGTCCACGAGAGGATCAATCAATAGGGAGTGCCCAAAGCGGGTTGGACGGAGACTACGGTCTCCAAGGTGAGCCCGCTGTGACACACGGGAGCCGAAGATCTTTTCGAGCTCCCATGAATATGAATCCACCGCAGCTACGAGACAGAAAGCAGTTTCACATTTTTCAGCAGAAAGTATGTATACGTATGCGAATTTCCAGGACTTCGACAGTGTTCTGTACGCCGAGTCTCATCTCGACGTCGGCGACCAACTCAAATCGAAGAGCGATTTCCTCCGGGAAGGAGTGCCCGAACTAGTTTATGAACGACATCTTAGAGCCTGGTTCTTCCTGTCCCAGGCATTCCACCTAACAATAGATGTCGGGCGTTTCCAACGGAGCAAGTCCCCCGGAAAATGTTGGGAAGAAACTGTGAAGTACTATTGCCCCAAGAGCACCGGGGATCAAATCTCTCTGCGGAAGACGCTCAGTGATTTTAAAGTCGAAAAGGGAGTTGACCCGATCCCGAGATTGTACAATCTCGAGGAACACGTGATGAAAATGCACACTGCGGGTATTGATGTTGATGAACAAACCACCCTCTGCACGTTTGTTGCTGGTCTGCCTGTGTCGGAGTACGATTTCGAGATACGGCAGCTGAGTCGAAGACTGTCCTTCGACCGGGATGAGGTGATACATACCATCGAATCCCAATACAACCTTCTGCGCTCTCGGAGGCAGAAGAACTCCGCAGCCCATGCGCTCGTTGTTGACGGGCGTGGTGGGGATGGGGGACGCGGACACCCTGGCGGGAAGCGCGGGGGCCGCGGAGGCGGCCGAGGAGGCAAGCACGCCGAGAAGAAGAAGTCCGGCGACGGAAACGGCGCTGAGGACAACAAGCCTGCGGCAAAGGGACCGCAGTGCTACAAGTGTGGGCTTCGAGGCCACTTCGCCCGCGACTGCACCACACAGCTCTGCAAGCGGTGCAACGGTCGGGGGCACGACGAGGATAAGTGTCCTTCGTCTACCGACATGCACGCCAACATGGTGATAGAGCTACCTGAACCGCCGGAGTCGGACTCGGATTCAGGATCGACGGCTTCGAGTTGCGTCGCGTCTGGGTTTATGGCGGTGGAGCTGGATCATGCAGGGTGTGGGTACCAACCAGGCAAGTGTGATGATGGTGGTCCAATCGGTGGTGTAGGGGAACTGGCTCTGCAGGCCGGGGTTAAATCGGAACGTTGGCACTTTGATACTGGAGCCTCGGGCATCTTTACCCGTAGCTCCGAGAAAATGACTAACTTCCGATCATGCAACAAGCAACTTAGCGCTGCTGGTGGCGGTAAACTGCTTCGCATAAAAGGTCTAGGCGACCTTACCCTCGAATTCCCTTCGGGCGATGGCCAACCTGCCATGCGCATGGAGTTCAAAGAAGTAGGGTTCTCACCTGAGCTTGATTTCAACCTCATTTTGGTGTCGAAGGCCGTCAAACATCGGTACAAGTTTAGTATCGATGACCCCGGACTCACCATCCACCAAAAAGATACTGGTCAAGAGATCCTATTGCCCCCTTACGGGGACATGTACGTCGGACATGGCCGTAGGGTGGATGGCAACGAGATAGCCTGCGCAGTTCTTACACCCGGGCGTATGCCCATCACCGATGTGGATATTAACCACTATCATCGCACTACCTCCCACACCCACCCCCGTTTGTTGAAGAAATCGGCGGAGCAGCAAGGCGTCAAGCTGAAACCTGGGGTGAAGCTGCTCCCGTGCGTGGGATGTTCAGCAGCGAAAGGGTACAGCGCACCGGTGCCCAAGTCCACAAACTCTCGTTCAGATAAGAAAAACGGGAGAGTTTTCGTTGATTCGACGGGGAAGAAGCCTGTCGCTTCGATCGGTGGAAGCCTGTATGGTATCATTTTTCGTGACGATGCCACACGAATGTCGCGGGAATACTTCATGAAATCAAAATCTGAAGCCCCGGCAAGGCTACTTCAGTACATCGCTGATACTAGCCAGGATGGTCTGATAGGAATCATCCGTTCTGATGACGCGCCTGAACTGATGTACGGAGAGTTTGCAGAGATCTGCAACAAAAACGGAATCAAGCGCGAGTTTACGTCAGCGAACACACCGCAGTTGAATGGTGTAGCAAAACGTGGGCTAGCACTTATCGAGAAGTTAGCCAAGACGTCGATGATCCAGGCAAAATCGTCTTTCGTCGGCCAAGATTTGCCGTCGACGGAGCGGCTGTGGGCTGAAGCTCATCATTTTGCCTGCGACAATCTCAATCGCACTGCTACGACCTCAAATAAAGACATGAAATCTCCCTACGAGATGTGGCACGGCAAACCACCGTCGCCGACGTTGGTGCAGTGGCTCCAACCATGTTTCTTCAAGACGAAGAGAAAACACAAGTGCGACCCGCAAGCGGAACCGGGATTTTATCTCGGGCCCGCAGACAACCATCCGAGGGGAACATGTCGTATCCTGTCGAAAGCAACTAACCGAATTCACCTCACCCGTGATGTCACCTGGCATCATGTCCCGACCCCTGCCCCCTTGCCAGCCTATCAGCAGGCACCCCCTACACCCGTTGAAGGGAGGGGGCATGACGACGAGACCGCCGTCGGGGGCAGGGAGGGCACACCACTTCAAGGTGGTGGGGGGGATGATGACGCTTCGGACAGCGATGACGATCTCTCAGTGGAGTGGGAAGACGAGACACACGATGCCAAGGATGTCAACGTCGCCGCCGGCAGAGCACCGGAGACGACCGAGCCGACAGGAACTCCGTTCCAGGGGACCACCCCCTCCGCGGCGGTGTCGCATGGAGGTTCGTTCGGGGACGATGGTGGTACCACCCCGAGCAGCAGCAACCAGCGCAGAAGCCGAAGTCGCAGAGGCGGCAGCAGCAGCAGCAGCAGCAGCAGCAGCAGCAGCAGCAGTAGCAGCAACACCAACACCAACAACAGCAGCCGTGGCAGCGGACATGGCGACGGTGGCAGCGCCGACGGTGGCGGTGGAGGCACTGCCGGTGACTCCGCCGGTGACATCAATCTTGCCGGCTATGCACCGCTCCCCCCCGAACTGCCCAAAGGTGAAGCGGGACGGCTGCAGAGCTGGGGTAGGCACGGTGACCTGATCACATCGTCGAGACTGAGATCCGTGCGCAACCGCCTCCAAGAGGTACCCAAAGAACCGAATACTAGAGGCAATACGGCCCTGCTGGTCTACATGAAGGCGCTGGTGACGGACTTTATCAACGGCGAACTGGAGGCTGAAGAGATGCAAGAAGCAGAAGAGTTCATCAACGGCCACGCATGCGATGATCTCCTGGACTCGCTGGCAACGAGTGCGACTGGTTTCGACGACCACAAGTCAGCATCTAACGTCTTCTCGCTAATGCACGACACCGCGATCGACGAGCCCGAGATCGCCCTGGTCACCATGGGATCAGGGAAGTCCGAGTCTGAAATTGAAATGCCGTCTGGTCCTTTGTCAGAAGCTGAAGTACCTCCGATCTCCGTAGATGGCGTGTACAAATCTAAATACAAGGACGCGTACCTTTGGGCTATGGACAAGGAAATGGATGGTATTGTGAAGAATGGGACATTTACTGTTTTACCTGGCCTTCCGGAGGGGGCGAAAGCAGTAGATGGTAGGTGGGTGTTATCACTGAAGTCCGACGAAAACGGATACATTACTACACCCAAAGCGAGGCTGGTAGCAAAAGGGTTTATGCAACGGGAAGGCGTGAACTATCTCCAGACATACGCACCTACACCCGCCACTACTAGTGTCAAGATTGTGCTAGTGTGGGGGAACCACAAGGGGTACACAACGTCTCATTTCGATGTCAAACAGGCGTTTACCCAAGCACCGCTAGACTATAAGGTCATTATGAAGCTCCCTGGGGGTTGCGGTGACCTGTCTGGCAAATACGTAGAACTCAAGAAGGCGTTGAACGGCCTAAAACAGAGCGGTGCCTTGTGGAACAATTTGCTGGTTACGAAACTAGCGAAACACGGCATGGAACAGTGCAAAGCCGACCCTTGCGTTTTTCGGAAGATTGTGAAGAGTGAGGTAATACTGGTTCTGGCAGTCCATGTGGACGACATGGCTGTAGCCGGTCCTAGGGATGAGGTTGACAAGCTGCTTGTAACGCTCAACGAGGACTTCACGACGGTTGACCTGGGAGAACTAACCTTCTTCACGGGGTGTGCGGTTATCCAAGACGTAAAACATGGGATAACTAAAATCAACCAGCGGACATTCATCGAAACATTGGCTAGACGTTTTGATGTGACAACGACTGCCCGATACCCCGCCACTGCCGGTGCTGACCTAGGACCGAGGAAGGAAGGGGAACCAAGTGGAAATTGGCCTTACAAGGAGGCCATCGGATCATTGCTATGGCTGGTCGTCTGGTCAAGAATGGAGATCGCGAATGCGACGCGTGTTGTAGCTCGCCACGCGAACAACCCTACCGAGAGGCACTGGACAGCGGTGCTACAGATTATTCGATACTTGCTCGGTACCAAGGACCTGAGCCTCACGTTCGAAAGGGAACCTGAGTCTGACTTTGAATTGTCGGTGTACACGGATTCGAACTTTGCCGAGAAGGATGACGACAGGCGTTCCGTATTGGGGGTAGCTGTATGCCTAGGTTACTCCATGATTACCGGATTCAGTTCGACTCACAAGACCACGTCGCTTTCGACCGCCGAGGCAGAGTACCGTGCGCTCGGTGATGGAGTGAAGGAGGGTCTATTCGCGACATCGGTAGCTTCGTTCGTAGCACCATCGCTTGTAGAGAAGACAATTATGGTATATGTAGATAACGAAGGGGCAATCAACCTTGCGATCAACCCATTCAGCTCTGCAAGAACCAAGCACCTTGATGTGAGGTTTCATTTCGTTCGCGAGCTGGTATCGTCTGGTACGATCACGGTTAAACATGTTCCGACAGCGGAACAACGGGCAGATCTTTTCACGACGGCGCTCGTAGGCCCTATCTTCAGGGAGCACAGGGACTACCTGATGAACTCTTACATTTGATTCTGTTTTGGGTCAGAAGTAATTTGTTCAATTATTTTTTGTTTAGCGCCGGGTGATTATTATGAATAAGTCATGCGGAGAGAGACAATGCCATCTCGCATTTACTGTCGCGGCCTTAGCGTGCCTATGGCAGGAGTAAGCGATCTCTGGTATTCTTGTCTTCGCCTTAATTCTCATCTTGGAGGCGCGGCTATTGTGGTCATGTTTGATTGGCACAATGGTTTTTATTTTTGGTATTTTTGCAAGGGGTTTTGATCCGTGGGGCGGGTTTCCCCTTGTACATTGCTTTGCAATAGACATACGTCAAGACATGTCTATGATAGGTTCGTCACGGTATTGTGTCGAGCCGGGAGGGTGTTTGGGTAGACTCGCCGCAAAGCAGTGACAGTTACGTGTCGGTCCGGAGTATGGTTTCTTGGGCTATTCGTTCATGCCCTTGGATCTGTGTGTGCTGTGACGAGCCGCGAGGCTGTCACTCCTTTTCCTGTTCCTCCTGTTAACTTTCCCTCACGGGTGTGTGACAACCGATAATACACGAACTTAAAAGAGAAGCCATTCGGCAGCCCAGCGGGGTGAGTCGACGCTAACCGGCGCGGTCGGAACTAAACATGCACTCCTCCATCGTCGGGGAGTGCACGAACTTAAACTAGCCTGTATCACACCTTGGACCTGTGAGCTCTGACTCTGCTCCCCTACGCGCTCCGCGTGCAGGTCGTCGCCTACACAGCTGGGCCAGGTGTGCCCAATGCTATCGCTCATACGACTATGAATTACCGCATTGATCTGATTGGTCAAACTTCTGACGTACAAAATATTTTTTTCAGGCAGGTATACCCGGTCAGTTTGGCGTCAAAAATGGTGCAGCACAAAAAAACAAAGAGCATATCACAAACGACATACAAAACATATGATACGCATGTAGAGCACGATGACATACATCCCTGGTACAACAATGCAGAAGTAGTCGTCGTAAGAGTAAGTACGAGCACGAAAGCAAAAAAAATAATAATGCATGCTTTGCGGAACAATTTATACCATTGATGCATACGTACCAACGTTTCATCCGCAGCGCATACAAAAAAGACAGTGTGTCAGTCAAAGCGGGGAGAATCTCGTTTGCTCTCTGTATGTACTGCTGTGCGTAGCATGGACTGCGTGACTCCTCATCATGTATGAACTATCTAGCGTGTCATTCCTCGTCTCGATTATCTAGAGATCACACCCACCGATTCTCATCACTCATGCGGCCTGCTGTACTGCTGCTTCTATTTCTGCGGTGTCTGCCTGTGGTTATCCTGCAGCGTGTGGGGTTCGTGATACTGTTTCAAGCAAGATTTTTCTACACGTGCGAGATTTTCAACATGATAAAATAGAGTTGAACTGCTATGGAATTTTCTTCAACATCCTTTAAAATTCATTCATATTTAGACTACTCCTTTTTCCATACTATATTCTATACATTATTTCAACCAAAATTGGCTCGGCATGCAGCTGCACTTCTACCTGCGCATTTACGACCGTACTTCTACCTGCGTCAAGCGAGACTATCAACCCACACGTATCCCAGCTGAAGCCCAACAACAGCTAGCTGTAGTCTAGCTGCGGTGAGGCGTGACGCCTGTGTTCCTGCCTGACCGTGTCCTCTTCACATAGATGACGTCTAGGCTAGCAGTCCTCCTTGCAAGCAGCTTGTGATGGCTGACGAAACTGACAGCAGCAGTAGCAACAATACCCGTCTCCTTTTTGTCGTACGTACGTGTACATATCGTACTTATACTTTGCTACCGTGGACGTGCTCCTACAGCAACAAAGATGACTTGAAACTTGCGAGTTGACATTGCGACTTGAAGCTTGCTATATGGTTGAAACGGCATTGGTGCATGTATGAACATTTCATGACATCAAACCCGGAAAGACTCGAGCGAAGCATGCATGTGTTTGGGCCTTGATGGCTCGTCTCACAGGAACAATTTTTGAGCATAAAAAAAGTGTAACAAGATGAGGCATGCATATTATTACACAATGCTTTACCCTGCTGCGCGGGCATAGTAAAAACAGTATTTGCTCTACCCTGTTGCACAAGCATAGTAAAAACAGTATATTCAACAAGCGTTTCTAGAAAAATTGAAAAACATACCGCTCGTATTTTTTTACCTACTATCCTGTTGGCAACGAGATCAGCTTAATTAGCAACACTCCCCTTGTGGTGACACCATATAGCACGTGACACCTACGCGCGCGCTATGCTTACCTGCTTACGTACCTCTTCCCAGATCCACAGCGTTCGGCACGCTTACTTACGTGGTTCACAAGAAAGCGTAGTGCGTATCCTCGTACCGTCACGGTGCATTAAAACAAAAGCTCTATACCTGATAACATGACTCAGACCGTCTGTACCCCCTGTACTTTATACTATAAATTGCACATTTTTTTCTAGATCAGATTCCAAGTCTTCAACATCTACAACAGTGTTCTTGTTGTAAGCTGTACTCCTATCCTCGTGTCCTGGTCCAATCTCTCCACCATCTACCTACAGGATTACCATCTCCGGCAAGTTCACCATTCCCTGGGTGATGGCCCTGTCTTCAGATGTCCCTGGGTTCACCATGATACGGCAGCGAGTCGGACCTGCGCAACTATATTTCCACGGGACTAGTTATGACTCACCTGCTGCCTTGAGAGTTCGTATTCAGTATCCAGCAGTACCTTTGATTCCTCTGATTGATCCGAAACTCCAGACTTTGAGCGAAGTTAAACCGTTGGGTCTCGCAAGCACGTGAGATGACAGTTGATGGATGATGTGGATGCACAAGCGAGCAGTCGTTTATGCACGGGTGAACAGTTCATATGCCTTTTTAACTTTTAACTTTTGATCGCACTTTTTCTTTTTCAAGGGGGCGGTGTTAACTGACTAAACACCAGGTGATGTCAGGTGGACGCAACATGCGCTACCACCTGGGTCCGGCGTTACGATCCGGCGGATGAAACCGCTTTTTTAGATGAAACGTCCTTCCCACACCCACAGAGCTACCCACCACTGCGTCTGCGCCCGGTGAGTCGTAATCATCAGACTACGGCCCACCGTATTTTTCATGTTCCCACGTTGGCTTGCCGTAACACAAACGCCTGCTCAATGTCCGAGTGGAGTAATTCCAAATCATACCTGCACGCCCCAATGCTACCAACAATCCAATTGATGCAGGATTTGCAGTAGGCGAGAAAGTCTCAAGATAGTCTACACCATACTTCTGCCTGAAGCCCTTCGCGACAAGCCTAGCCTTGGCCTTCACTATCTTTCCTGTTTCGTCTGCTTTCCATTTGAAAACCCATCTAGCATTTATCACGTTACAGCCTATTGGGATCTTTACCGCTAACGTGAACGTTCCTGCCCTTATCAAGCCTTCAACTTCTGCAGACATAGCTCCATCCCAAATCGTGGCGTACTTCGATTGCCGGGCTCCTTGATAGCTATCAGGCTCAGACTCTACGTCCCGCACTAGTTCTTTCGACAATTCCACTGCGTCACCTGCTCTCTGCTCCGCCAACAGCTCATATATTATCTATGTTGCGCAGACGGGCCCTAGAGTGGCCACAAGGCCAGATACATTCTGCTGGTTAACTGCACGGGTTTGCGCGCGGGTTCTACCTTCTCTTACTTCATCATTTTCACGCGCAGGGTTGTTGAAATCAGCTAGCTCAGCTACATGCCGCGGACGACGAGCAACTGGAGGAGATGCCTGTGCCTCTGCCTCCTGCCCTCCCGGCCCTACAGACTCTTTATCCTGCTCTTCACGACCCACCGACTCTAGTTCCCCCACATCTTGCCCTTCCTGCCCCTCAACATCGGTGAACTCAGGTGCTGGAGACGACACTGAGGGAACGGGCGAAGATGGCACAGAGGGGGCAAACGGCGATCGACCTACACTCTCTGCGTCAACACTTTCAACCACATCGACTGCTTCACCAGGGGGGACCACTACCTCGTTCGTTGCTGCACCAGAGGGGACCACTGCCGCGTTATTTCGCAACAGTGTGTGGGCATCTCCCCTCCCTACAAGCGTCCATACCTCGGCTTCTACATCGTTGTCACTTTCCTCCCCTCCCTCCTCCGCGATCTCCATCGGCAACGGAGGTTGCGGTGGAGGGAGTTGTGACGGCAACACCTCCCACGTTACATCCCTCGTTTCCTGAATAGTCCCAGCCCTCGTAAGTACTCGATGACAATCACGCGGGTGGTCTCTCGAAGGACCGACATGAAAGCAACTCTCACCCTTCGGAAACAGCTTCGACGGTCGCTGCCACTTGCAGTACGCCGGTTTCAAAAATTGATAAGGTTTAGCAGGACGAGCTTCCCCATGCCACATTTCATACGGCGACTTGGAATCGGGGTTTGCAGAATAAGCCGTGTGATTAAGTGCCTCGCAAGCCCAGTGCATTGCCTCAGCCCACAGTCTGTCAGTCTTAGGTAACTGTACATGCCCAAAAAGAACTTTCGCCTGAACACGAGCCGCCATTGCGGCCTCCTCCATCAATCCCGAGCCACGCTCTGCAACACCGTTGTATTGAGGACTGTAAGCTGGGGTGAATTCTTGCTTAATCGAGAGCTCATTGCACACAGATGCAAATTCTCCACCGAAAAATTCCCCTCCATTGTCAGATCTAACAATCTCAACCAATGATGGGATTCCATCAGCACGCACACTAGCAAGAAAACTCCGGAAAGCACTCGCAGCGTCTGATTTACTTCTCAGGAAATAGATCCATGCACGCCTTGTGAAATCATCCTTCACAATCATGGGGTAATATTTTCCCCCTATGGACACAACGTCCTTAATCCCTCCCAGGTCAACATAAACTCTCCCTAACTTTTTATGTGATCTACATTTAGTTTCACGAGCAATCCCTTTTCTAATTGCCTTCGACATCGAACATCCCGTACAAGCATCTAGGCTACCAGTCAACTTGATACCCAGTCGCTTTGCAGTAGTACGAAGCAATCCTTCATGTGAGTGAGCATAAATGTTATGAAAGTCATTCACATCCATACTCGTTTCGTGCTTGGGGTTTGAAGGAGTGAGGGCAGCCAACACGGATCCAATAGAGTCATCACCCACACGATTCGCAGTCGCAACAAGCATGCCATCGAAATTCTCAAAAGTCACATGTCCGTGGAAAGCAGTCATCACACCACGAGGACCACCAAGACCATTCCATGAATCGCCATCAAATTCTGCGCTGGGGGAAAAAAGGTTGTACCCCAATTTGGGACAGTACAGCACATTCTTCAACTCTACCAAAAACTCGTTGTCAGCAGACACGAACACCAATTCCAGAGTTCCTGAAAGAGCTACCTCACAAGTCACGCCACCAATTCCCTTTACATTCTTGTGGCAAGGCTTCACATCCTTCATACACGAGAGAGAATCTGTCATGCGGAAAGCGGTACCTGTGTCTGCATACCAATCTTCGAAACACCTCTTCTTGGTGAGAGTGGCATATTCACGAGTAGAATCACGAATAACACGATCACTACCGACATAGTTCCTCGTCCTGTCCGCCACTTCACTTCACAGCGTTGGAATATCAGCACCATAAGAATTCACCCAATTCACCAGTACAGAGTCATACCACGATGCAAGATACGTGTCATCATTCCAATCGTTTTAGAGAGTTTGGGACAGAAACACCATGGTATCATTCCAGGTATCCCTCAGGTCTGAGTCAGTTTGGGACAGAAGCACTAAAAACTCAGATATCTCACCGTTTTCATTCTTGGCGTCCTTCGATGATCCGGTCTGGGAGGGATGAGCGATCACACGAGCCAGACAGTCCTTCTTCACGTGACCGACCTCCCCACACTTGAAACACTTCCCTTGAAGCACCGTTTTCTTAGATGAATCAGACTCGGAGTTAGACCTTGACTTGTAGTTCTGCTTCTTCGCACTCTTCTTCTCACGCCTAGACATCAGAGCAACACTGTGTTTCTTCGGACCACCTTGAGTCTGCAAGTCGAGGTACCGTTCACGCACTTTAGTCTCTATGAACGACGTGTCATTCGGGCAGAACACCACCAGAGTTTCACGCAGAGTCTTATATTCATGCGACAGCCCCTCGAGCATCAGGTTGCACACCTCTCTGTCATCTTTCTTGACTTCCAGCATTTGAAGCACACCAAGCGTCTCTCTCACAGATGCAAAGAAGATCGAGGTATTCTCATTCGAACGCATGCGCAGTGATTTGAGTTTCTCCTCCTGCACACGAATCTGACTCTGGCTCAACGGCAGAAAATGATCTTTCAGCACTCGAAAACCCTTGCTGGATGAACCAGCGTGGCGAACCATAGTTTTCAGACTATCCTTCTTCAAGCAGTCGAACAGAAACCACCATGCCATCTCAGCCTGACGCAGCACACCCACACTGAATCCTTTCTCTACCCAGGGAGTCAAGTCGAAACCAATGTCAGCAATCGGAATCTCAGTCTCGGAAACAAACACCTCATACAGATTGTTGTGCCGGGCACTTAGCAGAAAATTCTGCGACCATGAGGGGTAAGACACGTCTGTCCCATCGAAAGCAGGAGCCTTGGGAACTCTGAAAGGGCCCCCACCCAACTTCTCTCCTGTATCAGTAATGCCGGCCCCAGGAATCAGATTGTTTCCACTGGCGACACTTTCCCACCACCTGCTCGACGGAGTAGGTTCGGGAGGAACAGAGGACTGGCTTCCGAGAGCCCTACCTACAGTCCCGGGAACGAAAGACTGGCTACCTCCAGCCCCACTTCCAATCCCAATCGAACCAAAGCTTGCAGCACCAGCAGAGGAACGATTAACAGCGAATACATTAGGGTTCAAGCCTGAGCCAGCAAGGCTACTACTCCCAACCCCCATGCTGGACACGCCAAGGCCTTGGGCATCGCCGCCCGTACCTCACGCGGTCCTGCCAGTAGCATCATCGGTAGAATGCGTACCACCAGCATACTCTGTTCCGCCGCCTCCCGGCGCGACAGCAGACACAAAGGACTCCACTTGCTCCTTCTGTTGATCAACAAGCGACGTGACTAGAGTCGTAAGTTGGGACAACTGCGTCTCTAGGGAAACCATCCTCTCACCAATATCCTGCGGATTACTCTGAACTCGGCCACCCGCAGGTGTCCCCGGTTCAGCCATGATGAGACAGGTTGATCAGGCCTCTCTCGTACAGCAGTCTAGTGTAGTCCAAGGGGACGACGGAGCAGTAGACACCTTGACGCTATAGCGTGTTGGTAAACTCGTGGCTTCTAGGGGAAATATGTTGTATTATTGAGCAATTGCCCTTCTGAGACAGGTAGGCAAGGTGGAGTGAGCAGGGTAGGGGCGCTCGTGGGCGCGCACAACCTCACCCTCAGGACCACGCTATGCAACTACCCAATCACGCATAACACAGAACACGGCCTAATGTACTTTCAGACGTGCCACAAAACCCTCGGGTTGTTGCCCGTACCACAAACAATACCCCTAACGTGACAATAGCCCGATAGCCAGACCTACAGCAACAATGCCTGAACCTTCCTACTGGATAAGTGTCCAATGTACCACATACCAATGTACCGACACACACACCTACGGTCCATTGTATAGCTCGTACTTGTGTACAACCTATCGAAGTACCACAAAGAGTATTCCCAGAATATCCAGCATCAACTTACTACAATTGACAATTCAATATTCAAACTATCCAATCAGATGATCTACAGCAGCTCGGTCGATACACACTGCCGCTATCACCAACAGAGTAGAGTTTCGAAGTGGAGTTTCGAAGTGCGGCTGACGGGCTTTTCCTCCCCAGCCACGTGGTGACCCCAATCATGAGAGATTGGAGACCACATACAATTTTATTGTTAGTTCTCGGGGAACCAACCTGGTTCCGCCGCATCTTCTCTCATGTGTTACGGTTTCAAAAACCACAAATAATATCCCAATCAGGCTTTGATACAAGCACAAACCAATATTCCCCCTGCTTGTAACACAGTCATGATAACGCCCATTCAAACCGCCAAGCAAAATTCAATAATCAAAACCAACCAATGTTGTTCCTCCGAAAATAATATACTCCAAGTCCTCCATCAACCGAATTTTCAATACCGAAATCAAGATAAAAAATCTCATTTTTCATCAAATACTCAGGAACTACCTTTATTGTTCCCCCCAATTAATATACTCCCAAGTCCTCGATCAACCGAATTTTTAATACCGAAATCAAGATAGAAATATCAAATTTCATCATTCAATGCTCAAAAACAACCAATATTGTTCCCCCAAATCAATATACTCCAAGTCCTCCATCCACCGAATTTCCAATGCCGAAATCAAAAAATAAAAATCTCAAATTTCATCATTCAATGCTCAAAAACAATCAATATTGTTCTCCCACACTAACATGCTTCCAAACCTTCGATCAAGCAAAGTTCTGGTGGAAATGTACGAAGATACTCCCGTTTTCAACATGCCCCAGGCAGAATTGAAAATAGTATAACTATTAGTATCAACACAGACCCGAATTCGACACTGATAGCATGCCATCCAGCACATAGTGAATCCTGCATCACATACTCGTAGTGAATCCTACATCCCTCCTGCTCGTGAAAACTATCACGAAAATGTTCATCACGTCCTAGATTAATGCAAACTCAAAGTAGAAGTAGAATCCTCGAATGAAAAAAAAGTGGAAGGGCATCGCATTCAATTGTTATTTCATTATCCAACAAATAATACTAGTATCAGCTAAGTAAGATATTACTCCTTCACTCCGGAGTCAAGCCACATTTTGTTCAATCAGTTTCGCTCTGGTTTTGCCCATACCAAGCTCTCAACATGCGTTGGAATTACAGGACACCCTGATTAGGACATGTGCTTCTTCAACTCTGGAAGCCAGCATTCATCATACATACCTACCTACTCTATCTACCTGTTCAAGACAAATATGTCCTTTCTCAAATTGAATTTCTCATCAAGCATCCTACCAGCAATGTACGTCAATCAACTTCACATACCAGGTACTGCATTCTTGCACCCCAACTTCGAAAATACGTAACGCCACCATTGTAAGAGTGTTGATAAATCGGTAGCTTCTGGGGAAAAAGTATTATATTATTGAGACTTCCGTCTGGAGAGACATGCTGGAAAGTGGAGTGAACAAGAGGGGCGAGCGCATGGGCTCCCAGCTCCCTCGCCACCTTCGGCAAAATGCTCAACCGGAACACAACACAGCATACCGAACATCGACAACAAGCCGATGGCCCGACCTCTAGCAACACTACAGGAATGTTCCTACTCGTCAAGGCAACAGAGAATCCTACATACAGAAGTAATTCCTCCGCATGTTCATACGCACGTAACATGTCAACCAACACATAACAGATCTACGATAATCTACGACGTACAAGTGCAGTGCTACTGAACTTTGAGTCACACTGGCTATGTGCTAACATTTCCATAACACTCTGTCCTGTTCTACAGCAGTACAATCTACCGAAGTACCGTAGCACCACAAGAGTATTCTGGTACAACAACATACAATCAACAGTTCTGCTATTCAAACCAACCAATCAGAGTTTCACCGCAGTGCAGTTGATACATACATGCCGCTATCACGAACAAAGAGTGCCCGATTTAAGAGCACAACAGTATTATGCTTACTAGCTACTGGGGGTGAGCACACAGTAGCAATGCCTCATAGTACCAACTTTAATACCAAACCAAAAACCGAACCAAACCCCGAATCTGCAAGACCAAAAAATATATGTAAGCAATATACGTGCCTTTTTGAACACGTGCCCTTGCGCCAGACGACATCTTCTCTTTCTCACGCACACGCTCGCGCAGCGGACAGCACCTTCTCCGCCTTCCATGCTCCTCCCCAGGCCCCGCGAAGAAGCCGAACCCCAATCCACCACTAAGCCTCAGACTCTTCCAATCCTTCTCCCGCCATTTTCCACGGTCTCCACCCTCCTGCGCCACCGTCTGAAATATCCGCCCACGTCGCGCATCGCCGGCCTGACGGTGCATACCGTCAATGACGGCCCGACACGAGAACGTCGGATGTGTACCCGATAAAACTCCCCTCGGCGGCGACGATATCGGCTGTTCTCCACCGGTATCATCGTCTTTGTCAAGCCAGGCCGCCGGCTGTGATTCCTGCTGCTGCTTTTCCACCACCCCCAGCTCAGCTACCATGTTGTTCCACCATTGCTCGTCGTCTTCGTCAAGCCAGGCCGCCGGCTGTGATTCCTGCTGCTGCTTTTCCACCACCCCCAGCTCAGCTACCACCATGTTGTTCCACCATTGCTCGTCGTCTTCGTCAAGCCAGGCCGCCGGCTGTGATCCCTGCTGCTGCTTTTCTACCACCACCAGCTCAGCTACCACCATGCTGTTCCACCATTGCTCGTCGTCTCCAAGCTCTTCCCAAAAACAAACTCGCTCTTCCTCCTCCTCTTCCCCCTCTAAATCAAATCGCCCTTCTTGCTCCGTGCGGTCAGAAGTCCATGTCAACGGGCACGAATACGTCCTCTGCTGTTTAGGCTGGTGCTCCAACGACCTTGCGGCGTTTTTGCTCGATGACTTCTGCATCAAATGGGTCTGGCTAGATGGTGGGGCATGGCCCTCTTCCGTTCTGCTCGTCCCTCTGTTTGTGCTCGGCTTGCCTCGTCGGCGTCTCGCAGGTCTTGCAACTCACATACTATTTTCGTATGCTCGCCTTTGTATTGCGACTCCGTGTATTGTAGTATCGCTTCCGTTTCTTCAGCAGAGCAGGCCAGCTGGGTTTGATAGTCCCAGGTTGAGAAATCCCACTTTGGGGGCATCTCCCGCTATGGCCTGCCGCAGAGCATCCGAGTAATCCATGTAGCCCTCTGAAAATGCGAATGACGTCTCCATCCTTGCGCTCACCCTGTGCACGAGATATCTGGACCGATCCTTACATACTAGTATATTTGACCATCCACGTATACGGGTGGTAGGTCCATGCCTGGGTCATTCACGGAGACAGAAGTCACGTAATCCGGAGAGCCTTCGGGCTGGGAAGAGAAGTAGAGTAGAGTTGCGAGGTGGAGTTTTGAAGTGCGGCTGAGGGGCTTTTCCTCCCCAGCCACGTGGTGACCCCAATCATGAGAGATTGGAGACCACATACAATTTTGTTATTATTTCTCGGGGAACCAACTTGGTCCCGCCGCATCTCCTCACATGTGTTACGGTTTCATAAACCACAAATAATATCCCAATCACGCTTTAACAGGGTACTAGTGGTACTCCCGAAATATGCCAGTTGCCGGCCGGTATGGCGGACAAAAAAAATTTGGTGCTGTATCCTCTGTATTAGGTACTGAAATAACAAAATAATAATAACAGGGCAGTGTTGGTGATAGCGGCAGTGTGTATCGACCGAGCTGCTGTAGATCATCTGATTGGATAGTTTGAATATTGAATTGTCAATTGTAGTAAGTTGATGCTGGATATTCTGGGAATACTCTTTGTGGTACTTCGATAGGTTGTACACAAGTACGAGCTATACAATGGACCGTAGGTGTGTGTGTCGGTACATTGGTATGTGGTACATTGGACACTTATCCAGTAGGAAGGTTCAGGCATTGTTGCTGTAGGTCTGACTATCGGGCTATTGTCACGTTAGGGGTATTGTTTGTGGTACGGGCAACAACCCGAGGGTTCTGTGGCACGTCTGAAAGTACATTATAATTTAGGTCGTGTTCTGTGTTATGCGTGATTGGGTAGTTGCATAGCGTGGTCCTGAGGGTGAGGTTGTGCGCGCCCACGAGCGCCCCTACCCTGCTCACTCCACCTTGCCTACCTGTCTCAGAAGGGCAATTGCTCAATAATACAACATATTTCCCCCAGAAGCCACGAGTTCACCAACAGGCAGTACGACAATGCCGCCGTACGTACGGTAGTAAAGGTATCATCCTCTGTAGATTATGTAAGTTTTGCAAAACAAAAATGATAACACGGCAGCAGTAGTACGTACGGTAGTAAAGGACAAAGGAGTGCAGCAGTGGGGACGGTGGTACTCCCAAGCACCAGTGGGAGGCCGGTATTGTAGAAACGAAAAAAAGGGTTCATCGCCCACAGGACGCAAAAAGACTCCCACGTACAGAACGGCCCACCCACCCACCACGGACGACGCAGTGCACCCTCCACCCACACACCGACCAAACCTTTACTACATACAGCAAAACAGCAGTGAAGCAGTACGTACATCAGAACAGCCGTGCAGCAGTACGTACAGCAGTATACACCTGGTACGCGGGACGCAGTTAGTTGGTTGGTTCTTATGAAACAGGAAACAGCAAAAAAAAGACTCCCACGTACAGAACGGCCCACCCACCCACCACGGACGACGCAGTGTACCATCCACCCACCCACCGACCAAACCTTTACTACATACAGCAGAACAGCAGTGCAGCAGTACGTACATCAGAACAGCAGTGCAGCAGTACGTACAGCACAGCAGAACAGCAGTGCAGCGGAACGTACATCAGAACAGCCGTGCAGCAGTACGTACAGCAGTTTACACCTGGTACGCGGGGCGCAGTTAGTTGGTTGGTTCTTATGAAACGGGAAACAGCAAAAAAAAACCTCCCACGTACAGAACGGCCCACCCACCCACCACGGACGACGCAGTGCACCATCCACCCACCCACCGACCAAACCTTTATTACTAAATACCAGGTACAGCAGAACAGCAGTGCAGCAGTACGTACATCAGAACAGCAGTGCAGCAGTACGTACAGCACAGCAGAACAGCAGTGAAGCAGTACGTACATCAGAACAGCCGTGCAGCAGTACGTACAGCAGTATACACCTGGTACGCGGGACGCAGTTAGTTGGTTGGTTCTTGTGAAACAAGAAACAGCAAAAAAAAGACTCCCACGTACAGAACAGCCCACCCACCCACCACGGACGACGCAGTGCACCATCCACCCACCCACCGACCAAACCTTTACTACATACAGCAGAACAGCAGTGCAGCAGTACGTACATCAGAACAGCAGTGCAGCAGTACGTACAGCACAGCAGAACAGCAGTGAAGCAGTACGTACATCAGAACAGCCGTGCAGCAGTACGTACAGCAGTATACACCTGGTACGCGGGACGCAGTTAGTTGGTTGGTTCTTGTGAAACAAGAAACAGCAAAAAAAAGACTCCCACGTACAGAACAGCCCACCCACCCACCACGGACGACGCAGTGCACCATCCACCCACCCACCGACCAAACCTTTACTACATACAGCAGAACAGCAGTGCAGCAGTACGTACATCAGAACAGCAGTGCAGCAGTACGTACAGCACAGCAGAACAGCAGTGCAGCGGTACGTACATCAGAACAGCCGTGCAGCAGTACGTACAGCAGTTTACACCTGGTACGCGGGACGCAGTTAGTTGGTTGGTTCTTATGAAACGGGAAACAGCAAAAAAAAGACTCCCACGTACAGAACGGCCCACCCACCCACCACGGACGACGCAGTGCACCATCCACCCACCCACCGACCAAACCTTTACTACATACCAGGTACAGCAGAACATGTTGGGAAATCAGTGGCTTCTGGAGAAAGGTATTATATTAGAGAGACCAATGTCTGGAGAGACAGGTCAGAAAGTGGAGTGAACAAGAGGGGCGAGCGCATGGGCTCCCAGCTCCCTTGCCACCTTCGGCAAAATGCTCAACCGGAACACAACACAGCATACCGAACATCGACAACAAGCCGATGGCCCTACCTCTAGCAACACTACAGGAATGTTCCTACTTGTCAAGGCAACAGAGAATCCTACAGAAGTAATTCCTCCGCATGTTCATACGCACGTAACATGCCAACCAACACATAACAGATCTACGATAATCTACGACGTACAAGTGCAGTGCTACTGAACTTTGAGTCACACTGGCTATGTGCTAACATTTCCATAACACTCTGTCCTGTTCTACAGCAGTACGATCTACCGAAGTACCGTAGCACCACAAGAAGAGTATTCTGGTACAACAACATACAATCAACAGTTGTGATATTCAAACCAACCAATCAGAGTTTCACCGCAGTACAGTTGATACATACATGCCGCTATCACGAACACCCTCCCTAGGGGCTGTTGTATCTACCAGACCAAATACATATCAAACAAAAACAAAAACAAAACAAAACGACTCAGACTTCTACTTCTTGATACCAAGTGCAAAGTCGCGGTGAACTTCAAAAAGATCTCTCGGCAACACCTTCGTGAGGATGTCCGCGTGTTGTTTCTCGCTTGGGACGTGGGTGACTTCGATCACACCCTCCTCGGTCAGATTCCTAAGAAAGTGGTGCCTCACATCGATGTGCTTACTCCTACTCGAGCTCAGCGGGTTCTCTGCGAGCGCAATCGCCCGCTCGTTGTCTTCAAGGACATCTATCTTACGAGGCTTCGCACTAGGCCTCAGGAACTGAAGCATTCCGTTTACAAACAGAGCCTCTTTTACACCATCTCCCATCGCAAGATACTCTGCTTCTGAAGTTGACTGTGAAACGCATTTCTGCGTCCTAGAAATCCAAACTACAAGCATCGCCGCCACGAAAACCATCGCACCCGAAACCGATCTACGGTCAGTGGCCCTACTTGCAAGGTCAGCATCTACATACACCAACGTGCCTGCGTCTACCGAACTATCCTGCTTGAACTTCAAAGTCAGATGCGCCGTTTCCAGAAGATAATTGAGAATCTTCTGAGCTGCCTTCCAGTGGCTCCTCTTTGGTTCGTGAGAGTGCCTCGCCACCGCCCGCACAACATTCGCGATGTCGGGCCTTGTCTGGCTGGCGATCCACATCAGGCTCCCCACCACCTCTCGGAACGGCACATCTCCTTCCCCCTCATCCTCCATCACGGACCTGTTATCATTGGCAAGGGAAGCAGGGATCGAGCTGGTGCGACAGATATTGAATCTCTCGAGAACACCCCTGATATAACTTTCTTGAGAAATCTCAATCGTACCAGCCTCACGGTCGCGAATATATTCACAACCTAGAAAGAACTTGACCTCCCCCAAGCCCTTCGTAGGAAGAGAGTCACCTAGTGCTGCCACAACCACCTTGGCAAGGCTCTTACTTCCTGCATACAGAATGTCATCCACGTGGATCGCGACCATCCCCAATACCTCGTCTCCCATCATGAAACGCAGGACACAGGGGTCAGACATTGACTGCTCAAAACCAATCCTCTTCAGTTCCGACACCAGCCTCTTGTAAAATGTCCTAGAAGCCTGCTTCAATCCGTACAAACTCTTGTTCAAACGGACTACCTTTCCTGACATCGACCCGCAGCCAGGAGGCAACTTCATGAACACCTCGTGATCCAATTCCGACTGAACAAATGCTTGCTCAATATCCCAGTGGAGTAATTCCAAATTGTACAAACACGCCAACACTATCAGCAATCGTAAAGATGCAGCATATGCGGTAGGCGAGAATGTCTCAAGATAACCCACACCATACTTCTGCTTGAAGCCCTTCGCTACAAGCCTAGCCTTGACCTTCACTATGTTTCCTGTTTCGTCTGCTTTCCACTTGAAAACCCATCTAGCATCAATCACACTGCAGCCTATCGGGACTTTTACTGCCAACGTGAACGTTCCTGCTCTTATCAAGCCTTCAATTTCGGCAGACCTGGCTCCTTCCCAAATCTTAGCGTACTTCGAACGCTGGGCTTCCTGATAACTACCAGGCTCCGATTCTACATCCTGAACCAGTTCTTTCGGCAATTCCGTCTCATCACCTGCTCTCTGCTCCGACAACAATGAGTACACGACCTCTGTCGCGAAGATGGGTCCTAGGGTGGCCATGAGGCCGGGTACACTCTGCTGATTGACTGCACGAGTTTGCGCGCGAGTCCTACCTTCTCTCACTTCATCATTTTCACGCGCGGAAGTATTAAAGTCAGCAAGCTCGGCCACATGCCGCGGACGACAAGCGGCTGGAGGGGATGCCTCCGCCTCTACCAGTCCTCCCGACCCAATCGACTCTTCATCATCATGCCCTCCCTGCCCCATCGACTCTACCTCATCATCCCCTCCCAGATGCCCCATCTCTACCTCTCCTGATTCCTGCCCTCCCTGGCCCTCCCCGTCATTCACAGGCGAAGACACAGAAGGAGCTACACTACCAGAAGAAATGTTCACGGGGGCAGACGGTTCAGCAGGGGAAGATGGAACAGAAAAGGACGGGCCTATACTACCTGCGGCAACACTCTCAACCTCCTCGACTCCCGCACCAGAGGGCACGGCATCACGTTTCAAAAGTGTGTGAGCGACTCCTCTTTCCACAAGCGGCCATATCTCGGTTTCAACATCGTCGTCACTATCCTCCCCTCCCTCCTCTGCTACCTCTATCGGCAAAGAAGGTTGCAGCGGAGGGAGCTGTGACGGCAGCACCTCCCACGTCACATCCCCCGTTTCTCGAATAGTACCAGCCCTCGTAAGTACTCTATGACAATAACGCGGGCGGTCTCTCGAAGGACCGACATAGAAACAACTCTCACCCTTCGGCAGCAGCTTTGACGGTCGCTGCCACCTACAGTAGGCGGGCTTCAAAAACGGATACGGTCTAGCGGGACGAGGTTCACCATACCACATTTCATACGGCGATTTGGATTCAGGGTTAGCAGAACACGCAGTGTGGTTCATCGCTTCACAAGCCCAGTGCATAGCCTCAGCCCAGAGTTTATCAGTCTTAGGTAACTGTACATGCCCAAAAAGAACTTTAGCTTGAATACGAGCCGCCATCGCGGCCTCCTCTATCAATCCCAGCCCACGCTCTGCAAAACCATTATATTGCGGACTATAAGCCGGTGTGAACTCTTGTTTGATCAAAAGCTCGTTGCACACAGATGCAAACTCCCCCCCAAAAAACTCCCCACCATTGTCAGACCTAACAATCTCAACCAATGACGGGACACCATCAGCACGCACACTCGCAAGAAAACTCCGGAAAGCACTGCCAGCGTCTGATTTATTTTTCAGGAAATACAGCCATGCACGTCTCGTGAAATCATCCTTCACAATCATGGGGTAATGTTTCACCCCTACGGACGCAATGTCCTTCCTTCCTCCCAGGTCAACAAAAACTCTGCCCAACTTTTTATCCGATCGAGTTTTAGTTTCCCGAACGATTCCTTTCCGAATAGCCTTCGACATCGAACACCCTGAACAAGCGTGCATGTCACCAACCAACTTGGTACCTAATCGCTTTGCAGTAGTGCGAAGCAGACCCTCGTGCGAATGTGCATAAATATTGTGGAAATCATTGATATCCATAGTAGTTTCATGCTTGGGGTTGGCGGGAGTGAGAGCAGCCAACACCGTACCAACAGAGGCTTCTCCTAGGCGATACGCAGACGCAATCAGCATGCCATCGAAGTTCTGAAAAGTTACTTGTCCATTGAATGCAGTCATAACACCATCAGGACCACCAAGACCATTCCATGACTCACCATCAAACTCTGCACTCGGAGAAAAAATATAATACCCCAAGTTGGGAGAGTACAATACGTTCTTCAATTCCACGGAGAACTCACTGTCAGCAGTCACAAATACCAAGTGTAGCGTTCCGGAGTAAGCTACTTTACAAGACACGCCACCAATTTCATTCACACTTCTGTGGCAAGGCTTCAAGTCTCTCATGCAAGACAGGGAATCAGTCATGTGATATGAAGTGCCTGTGTCAGCATACCAATCCTCGACATATCTAGCCTTGTTGACAGCTTTCAGGATCATATCATTACTGACGGCGCTCATAATCAGATCATCACGGGACGTCATCAGACACTTCAGACCAGAGACATCATACCACATCCTACTCAAATCATCACACGCCTTCAAGACCACTTCCTTACGACATGCTGCAAGCAACACCTTTTGGCAGTCATCACTCATGCGGTAACTACCATTTCTGTACACCAGATCCGAATCAGGAATAGCACACTGCTCACCGCTCTCATTCTTGTCGGCCTCGGGCTTTCCAGTCTGGGAAGGATGAGGGATGATGCGAGCCTTGCAGTCGAGCTTCATGTGACCCACCTCCCCACACTTGTAACACCTCCCCTGAAAAGACTTCTTCGAGGAATCAGACTCAGAGTTAGACTTCTGCTTGTTGTGCTTCTTGAAGTTACTCTTCTTCTTCGCAGGCCTAGACACCAGAGCAACACTATTCTGCTTCTTAGAACCACCCTGTGATTGCAAGTCTAGGTACCGCTCACGCACTTTGGTCTCGATGAAAGAGGGGTCATTCGAACAGAACACCACAACAATCTCACGTAAAGTCTTGTACTCGGGGGACAGTCCTTCCAGCATGAGATTGCACACCTCACGATCATCCTTCGTTACTTCAAGCATGGTCAACACACCAAGCGTCTCTCTGATGGATTAAAAAGAAAGTTGTGGGATTCTCGTGGGGACGCATGCGCAGAGACTTCAGTTTTTCTTCCTGCACTCGAATTTGACTCTGGCTCAACGGTAGAAAGTGATCCTTGAGCGCGCGAAAAGCCTTATACGGGGAACCAGCTTGCCTTGCCATGTTTTTGTGGCTGTCTTTCTTCAAGCAGTCGAACAGAAACCACCAAGAAATCTCATGCTGACGCAGTACACCAACGCTGTATCCCTTCTCTACCCAAGGGGTCAAGTCGAAATTAAAGTCGGCGATTTTAATGTCGATATCGCAGGTGAACGGCTCGCTCAGATTGTAGTGACGAGCTTTGAGCAGAAAATTCTGCGACCATGAAGGATACGATACATCAGTACCGATAAATTCAGGAGCCTTGGGAACTTTCTTGAAAAGACCCCCACCCAAGCTCTCCCCCGAACTACTGTTAGCCGCTGGGATCAGTGTGTTCCCACTAGCGACTTTTCCCCACCACTCACTTGCTGAGGTAGTGGGCGGAACAGAGGACTGGCTACCTAAAGCCCCACCAACAGTCCCGTCAACCGAACCAAAGTTTACTGCAGGAACAGAGGAACGATTCTCATCAGAAACACGCGGGTTCAAGCCTGGGTCTACAACACCCCTACTCCCAACCCTCATGTCGGACACGCCAAAACCTAGGGTATCGCCTCCCGTACTCCCCGCGGTCCTACCGGCGGCACCCGATTGGTGCACACCAGACTCTAGTTCGATGCCTCGCGGCGCAGCACGCGAACTAGAGGACTCCACATTCTCCCTCTGGTGTGTCTCAACAACTGTCTGGAGCATCTGCTGCTGGTTAGAAAACATATCCAGCATTTGAGACACTCGAGACTCTAAGGAATCCATTCTCTCACCAAAGCCCTGCGGGTCACCCTGTTGGTTTGCCGCAGGGTCACCTCCCTCCTGTTCAGCCATGACGAGGCCGGTTGATCAAGCCGCCCTCACAGTCTCGTCGAACACAGTCCAGGGGGACGTACAGCAGTCGACCGATGGCCCTATAGCGTGTTGGTAAATCAGTGGCTTCTGGGGAAAAAGTATTATATTAGAGACCAATGTCTGGAGAGACAGGTCAGAAAGTGGAGTGAACAAGAGGGGCGAGCGCATGGGCTCCCAGCTCCCTTGCCACCTTCGGTAAAATGCACAACCGGAACACAACACAGCATACCGAACATCGACAACAAGCCGATGGCCCGACCTCTAGCAACACTACAGGAATGTTCCTACTCGTCAAGGCAGCAGAGAATCCTACAGAAGTAATTCCTCCGCATGTTCATACGCACGTAACATGCCAACCAACACATAACAGATCTACGATAATCTACGACGTACAAGTGCAGTGCTACTGAACTTTGAGTCACACTGGCTATGTGCTAACATTTCCATAACACTCTGTCCTGTTCTACAGCAGTACGATCTACCGCAGTACCGTAGCACCACAAGAAGAGTATTCTGGTACAACAACATACAATCAACCTTTGTGATATTCAAACCAACCAATCAGAGTTTCACCGCAGTACAGTTGATACATACATGCCGCTATCACGAACAGAACAGCAGTGCAGCAGTACGTACATCAGAACAGTAGTGCAGCAATACGTACAGAACAGCAGAACAGCAGTGAAGCGGTACGTACATCAGAACAGCCGTGCAGCAGTACGTACAGCAGTATACACCTGGTACGCGGGGCGCAGTTAGTTGGTTGGTTCTTGTGAAACAAGAAACAGCAAAAAAAAGACTCCCACGTACAGAACGGCCCACCCACCCACCACGGACGACGCAGTGCACCCTCCACCCACCCACCCACCGACCAAACCTTTACTACATACAGCAGAACAGCAGTGCAGCAATACGTACACCAGAACAGCAGTGCAGCAGTACGTACAGCACAGCAGAACACCACCCATCATGCACCCACGAACCTACCCAGTACAGCAGTACAGCAATGCAGCAGTACCTAGAGCAATACACCTGGCAGGCGAGCAGCAGCCGATTTGTTGGTTACAAATCTCGGGCTGGTGGTACTCCCGAAGTATGCCTGTTGCCGGCCGGTATGGCGGACAAAAGCTAATTGGTGCTGTATCCTCTGTATATTAGGTGCTCAAAAGATAAGTTGGTTGGTTCTTGAGGACCTTGTATGAAACAGGAAACAGACGGGGGGAAATTCCTTTTTTGACGATACTCGGCCATCTCGGGGAGCAGGCGAGCCGCCGTCCACCACCCACCCACGAACCTACCCAGTACAGCAGTACAGCAATGCAGCAGTAGTACGTAGAGCAATACACCTGACAGGCGAGCAGCAGCCGATTTGTTGGTTACAATGCTCTCGGGCTGGGCGGGATTCGCCATTGTTAGACCAAGCGAAAAGCGCTCGCGTTGCCGATTCTGCGCACGGCGAGCGGCGACGGCTGGACGCTGCTGCGATTGGTCCTGGTGTTGTTGTGCTTGCTGTTGACGCAGGCGCGTTTGTGGTCTCGTGTCCATGGCTATCTCCATGGCTCAAGTGGCCAAAAAGCAATTCGAAAGTTCAATATAGTTGGAGTTCGAAAAAAAAAAAATAGCAGGCAGCGACGAAGAAAAAGCGGGAGGGGGCAAGCGAGCCGTCCCTTGGAGGGCGATTTCCACGCTCCCCCCTCGCCGAGGTGGGGCACCGACGCCCGTTCTTCCGCCGGCATGTCGTAGTGCTGCTGTGCGGATGGGACGTGGCAGCACCGCGAGGCCGCCCGAGGCCTAGTGGAGCTCGGGAGTCGCCGCTTTTTTGGGGGGGGTGTTTAACCAAGATATTTCAAAGATCCAAAAAAAACGTCACGACCGCCGGCTTGTCGTAGTAGTGCTGCTGTGCGGATGGGACGTGGCAGCACCGCGAGGCCGCCCGAGGCCGAGTGGAGCTCGGGAGTCGCCGCTTTTTTGGGGGGGGTGTTTTAACCAAGATATTTCAAAGATCCAAAAAAACGTCACGACCACCGGCATGTCGTAGTGCTGCTGTGCGGATGGGACGTGGCAGCACCGCGAGGCCGCCTGAGGCCGAGTGGAGCTCGGGAGTTGCCGCTTTTTGGGGGGGGGTGTTTTAACCAAGATATTTCAAAGATCCAAAAAAACGTCACGACCACCTTAGCGTATTACATAATAAGGATAATAAAGTTTAGGATGGATTTTTTCTTGAGGATGGGATTTTTTTTATTTGGTCGAGAAATCGTCAAAAACATTTCCGACCGAACATTTTTTCGCCCACTTCTTAGTCGTCATTGGGTAAAGGATTAGAGGCGCCGAACGTGAAAAACTGATGTGGCTCTGCGTACATCTGAGGATGTCCCGGCGTTGTGGTTTTGTGGGATTTTTTTGTGGTCATTTTTACGAAAAGAAATGAAATGAAAAAGGTAACAGTAGGAAAATAATGTATGTATTGTGAAATTAAAGGTGGGGGACACAGAGTGCCCCCTGCAGGTCTGCCAATTGAGCAGGTCTTCGGAGCGTACTCACTTTCGTTCCTTCGTAGAGATGTAGCTTTATTCGTTTCCACCAAAGCCCGGGATAGCTTCTGGGATCGGAGGCGCGTGCCTCCGATCTAATTCCTAACTTCCTCGAATATAAACCGCCAACCTTATCGTACGAAACCCATCCAAATGATCTTAAATTCGGATACCTACAGGCCTTTCGAGGCCGTATCTTAACACTAGCCCACCCTGATGAGTCGCATATGCAAAAATATGGGAGATTCGGGGAAACTCCGGTTCTACGAACTAGACCATGAGTCGAAGATGCGGCTCCTCAAAACCCACTCCCACACCTCTAACCGTCTGGCTACGGAGCCAGGAACACGCGAAGAAAAGCAGTAGAAAGAAAAGCAGACCCTACAGCAAGGCAATAGTCACCCATCAAGAACCTGCCGCATGCCGCCGGCGTGGCGGGGGGGCAGAAAAGGCTCTAGAACATGCCGCATGCCGCCGGTGTGGCGGGGGGGGGCAGGAAAGGCTCTACGGTAAACCAACCACAAAAAAGGTACTATGGCGAGGCGAGCCCTCGTCGATATAGAGGGGGACACAGGCGCTAACACAAGGGAGAAGTCATGCGAAAAAACCTCCCGCGGGCCATCGGCAAGGCGGGGGAGTTAGACGAGGAAGCGACGAATACCCGGGATGGAAGGTGTCAACACCTACAGCCCCGCTAGGAGAGGAAGTGTTTTGACGAAAAAAAAAACAAAGCAGAACAAATACAACACACAAAACATAAAAGAAGACACACAGACCCGTACACTGGTCGCCCCCCCGGCTCTGGGCTGAGGAGGGCGTCGGCAGGGCGAAATTGAACAACGACAAAACGGCGACAGCCCTGCGTCTCAGATAGCGGCGTTCTACCCGAACCCTGACCCGGCACTGAGCAGGGGGTTCGGCAGGACAGAAAAAAAAATGGAAATAACCGCCCCAAAACTCGATGAAGACCCTCAGGACACTACGAACGACCCAAAGACAAAGACGCAAAACTCATACCTCAAAAAAATGAAGAACTATCGAGAAGCGGTGGTGGCTTGGAAGTCAACTGGCCACGGCCGCGCCTCGAGATTCGTCCACGTTACGTTGGATTCCCCGAGGAAACGCACTGGCGATGTGAACTTGCAAGCACCAAGAGCCTCGTACGGCTCCCGTTGAAGTCGTGTAGCGCGCCGGGGGAAGAGGAAGTTTAATCGGTCCCGGGTCGTCCAGAAAGCGGACCAGGTATACCTTGTCCTCGGTAGTGCTCGCGCTGATTTTTCCTAGCCACCATAAACCATCGTCTTCCTTGTACCAAAAGTGGGCTCCCTTAGGGAGTACTGTGTCGTGGTAGCGACGGAGCCAATCGGTGCGGGGAACACAGGCGTAGCCCGGCGCTAGGAAACGTTCCCCGTTGTTGCGGGAGAGCTCACGCTGTGCCGCCCCGATCCGCATTCGGCGGTAAAGGTGGTTGGTTTGGCGGTGCTGGTCCGGGGTTCCGGCCCAATAACGCAAGATGTGGGAGCGGGAGAGGTGGAGGTCCATTTCCCGCTCCCAGGACAGTTCGGAGAGTCCCGCCCAATGCGTCTTGTATAGCACCGCGATGACGCCACCTCGCCCCCGTACCGACTGATGACCAGTGATCTGCTCCACCTCCAGCCGTTGGAGGGGAGTCGAAACGTCGTCTTGAGTGACGTGGTACGGCGGGGACTTCTTGGAGAAATTGTTGAGCACATACTGTGTCAGCCCCGCCGGTAGGTATTTGGGCATGTCCCCGCTGTCGTGGGGGTTGGCACAGGGTTTGCAGCGCTCGATGGCCACACGCCGACGAGCGTCCGAACCAGGCAGGTCGGAAGGGAGATCCAAATAAAGGAGGTTGCTCCCGAGCGGCGAGCCGTCCGGGGTATCGGCGGCGGAGCAGGGACCGACGGCCAAGACCTTGTATGGGCCCGTCCAGCTAAGCGCGAGTTTGGCCTTGAGTACCTTGGCGTCGGTATTCGCCTTCACACCCTGGCGGATGGTAGAGGCAGTTAAGCGCGAGTTTGGCCTTGAGTACCTTGGCGTCGGTATTCGCCTTCACACCCTGGCGGATGGTAGAGGCAGAATTGTATACCTATGCCCAAACACCCACAGTGAAGTTAGGTGCTGGACGCAGCGCGTTGGCGAGGGCGGAGTTTCTGCGGTTAACACGGGAAACGGTGAGGGCGTGGTGTACGCGGACAATGTCGTTCGCGCGCTTTTGCCCGGTCGGTGGCCAAGTCGCAATAGGCCAGGTGGTCACGGGCCAAACTCTGGTGTCTCACGACACCTTTGCGGTCTAAAATCGTCAGGGGGAGCCGTGGGAGTCTGCCCATGTGGACCTCGTTGGGCGCCAAACCCGTCGCCGCGCTGACAGAGTTGTTGTAAGCGAATTCGACGTGGGGCAGATGCAAGTCCCAGTCGTCTTGTCGCTCGTTGACGACCATAGCCAGCATTTGTGCCATTGTGTGATTTACCCGCTCAACGCCCCCGTTACAGTTGGGATGGTAGGAGCTTGTAGCAAGCTTGTGTACACCCAACAGCTGATATACAGCTTGTGAAAGCTTGGAGCAGAATTGCAGTCCATTGTCCGAGAGTATGGTGCGCGGGCACCCCCACAAGGGGATGTATTGGTTCACCAGGATATTGGCTGTACCTTCCGCGGTGAACTCAGCGGCAGTGACGGGGAACATGTCGGCCCGACGACTGAAGCGATCGGTGAACAGCAGGATGTAGGTGTTGCCTCGTGGTGTGGCCGGAAGGGGGCCGAAGTAGTCAACACTGACGGCGATACCTGGACCTTCCGGCAGAGGCATTGTGATGATGGGCCAGCGGGCAGTCAGCCGTGGGGTTTTCCGCGCTTGTACACTTCAAGCAGTGGCGAAGCCACCACCGGGTGCACACACTCATGCCAATCCACCAATAAAAATGCTCCAGCATGCGCAACGTGCGCGTGGTGCCAAGGTGGCAGGAGGCCGTCGAGTGGCAAGCTTGCATGATCCAAGGGCGCATGAGCAGGGAAACGTAGATGCGAACTGGCTCGTCGTTTAGCAAGCAAGCAGCTCGCCCCACAGAGTTCGGTTTGTCAGAGCTTGTTGGCGGGAGTGTAGGGTTACGGACGAGTAGGACAAAGTCGTCGTCGGTTGTATGTAGTCGACCCTTACCCGCCAGCTCCTGGATGTCTGAGAGGGAGGGACGCTTGTGCGAGAGGTAGCACGCCAAAACGTCGGGCGGCAGGACCGGTGGCCGGCCGATAGAAACGTAACGCATCATGGCGTGGCACGTCGGCTCAGCGTGCTGCTCTCGCTCCCAATCGCCATGTGAGTAACGTGCGACGGAATCAGCGAAACGCAATTAAGCAGCGTTGCGAAGGGCGTCCGCCCTTGTATATGCGGTCGGCGTGCCACCAGGAGAAGGCGTGAGCCGTAAGAGTTCCCATATAGGCTCTGCGTGGTCGCGGTCGGACGGTAGTGGCACCGTGCGGACCGGCGAGTCGACAAGAGCAGGGGTCGCGGCGGCGACGGGGTCGGCTGCGGCCGTGGAACTCGCGACGGGGTTGTACTTCGTCCGCAAGATGGCCGAGGGGCCCCGCCGGGCCCGAATCCATAATCTACAGCGGGGGTGCATTACCCGTTGTTATCGCTGTTCGTCGGCGCGTCGTCGACGACGGAGGGGCTGGAGTGCCAAACATGGCGGAGACGGACACAGTCGAACCGGTGGTCGCGGCAGGGGCCGTCTCCTGTAAAGAACTCCGGGATAGATAAGTCGGCTGTGCGATGGGCGTCGCTGCAGCCAGGGCTTCTGCGGAGCCCGTGCCGCCCTCGATGGGTATGGCAAAAACCGAAGCGAAAACAGTGTCGGCGGCAGGTGAAATCGACCCGCGGCCGGTACAGTCTTCGGTAGTGGCGACGGAGGCAGAAACACGAGCGACGAATCTCCCCGGGGAAACAGAAAGGCCGTCAATCCTTATACGTGGCTCGTGTGTGCGAAAATCGTGAAACGCGGTAGAGGTGAGAGGGAGCCCACCCAAGGCAGCATGTTCAGTGCGGGGCACGAGCCCACCCAAGACAGTGCTTTCGGCGAGGGGTTCGAGTCCACCCAAAGCAGTGCTTTCGGTGTGCGGCACGAGCCCACCCAAGACAGTGCTTTTGTCGAGAGGTGCGAGTCCACCCGAACCGACTCCTGGCATCGGCGAGGAGGGAGCGCGCAGCCCGCGGGTCCGTAGGAGGTAGATACCGCTATCTCCAACGGGGTTGGGGCTTGTCAACCCCACGAGGTTGATTTTTTTGCAAGCCACTGCGGTCGTACTTCGTAGCGGGCTCTGGGAAACGGGCCGGAAAAATCGGCGATGCCCTTGGCGCTGCCTTTGCGGTACTCGAGTGTGCAATCAAACGCGGTGACGAACCCAAGCTACCGCTGGACTCGTGCATTGAGGGTCCCCACTTTGCCAATGCTCTCCTATGTCTTGTGGCCGGAGGATATGCGGAACTTTGTTCCCCTCAGTATCCTCGGAGGCGTTTGGGAACCCAAGCAATGCTGCCGGTCCCCAAATCTATAGGAGTCCAGTGCCTATCCGAGCGAGCGTTGCTCGACTGATATACGCGATTTTCATAGTGAACAAAACGTCGTCCAGCGTCACAGTACCCTCGACGAAACAAGGGCAGTGTTCTGACATCGCAAGGTCAGGGCCGACGCTAGAAGCTATCTCCACAACTTCACGGCTTTTCATTGGCCAACGCGCCCGAAAAATAGGTCGGAAACGCCGAAGGGGAAGCTTTGCGAGCGCTGGCCGCTGTGAACGGTCCGGTTGCGGCGCGGACGAGATTTCTTGGTTCTTGCACTCGCAGTGCAGGTGCGGAACCGACTAGGGGAGGCCGGGTGCGCCGGCCCGGTCTCATTGTCGCAAATAGCTGCGCGAACGGCAGAAAGTGCCTCACCGAGCAAGTTTTTCCTCTCCCCTGGCATGGGTTGTTGGCCCTGGGACCATCCGCCCGGAAACCAATGCCCCACACTGGGTTCAGAGGGCTGGATTCAGCCAGAAGCTTGTTGTCAGAGCTCAAAAGGTGATTTTTCGTGGCTGGGTTCTGCGCAAATTTGGCGTAGGTGCCACGTGACACGGTGTTTTGCTTCTCCCTGTCCCCAACAGCGGAGTCAAAGTTGCGCACGCCTCGACCGATGCGTTTGCGTATGCTTGGACGAGGCGACGACATAATGAGCCCCACTGCTCGATGGTCTTGCAAAAACTTGGTCTTTTCGGCCATCATGTCCTGCTCCGCGCAAGAATATGGTACGTCGTCCACGGCAAACGACGAAGGGGACCACGGTGGAAAATAGAATTGGGACTGCCAGAATAGCACTACTTTGTCTGTGGGGTATTCGAGAGAAGGGTCAAAAGCCGTGTTGGAATTTGGGGCTGCAATGTTCCCGTCCGGGAACACCAGGCCTCGGGAGCACGACGCGAATCCGAACCCGTGGTATCTCGCCTCGGGTCTTTCTTCGTTCGTTGGCGGAAGAGCGCTAGAATCCGCTCTAACTGCGCCCGAAAAAGGGCAAAAACCGACGGTGCCAACCCGTCGGTAGCCTCGTTGGACATTTGTGGGTCTGCAATGTCCCCTTCTGGGAACACCAGTCCTCGGCTATTTGGGCCTGTAATGTCCCCTTGCGGGAGCACCAGGCCTCGGGAGCAACATGCGAGTCCGAACCTGGGGTTTCTCGCCTCGGGTCCTCCTCACTCGCTGGCGGAAACTCGTAAGAAGCCGCCCTCATTGCACCCGAAAAAGAGTCCAACACCGACGGTGCCAACCCGTCGGTAGCCTCGTTGGGCATTTGGGTCTGCAATGTCCCCGTCTGGGAACACCAGTCCTCGGCTCTTTGGGCCTGTAGTGTCCCCCTCAGGAACACCAGGCCCCGGGAGCACGACACGAGTCCGAACCCACGGTTTCTCGCGTCGTGGCCTCTTCGCTTTTTGGCGTATAATCGCAAGAAAACTGCTCTAACTGCGCCCGAAGGGGAAGGGGCTCTGAACTGTTTCTGCTTGACGAGAGGCGCGATTCTTCCGTAAATTTACGGGAATAGCGTCCAGCTGATCAGGCTGGAGGCCGTGGAGTCACCACTGGCCCGTCGCGCAGTGTCGGATCTTCTTCCTGTGCCACTGGGGCAGACGTAGCCTGAAACACGTGGGTTAGCGTGTTAAAAGACGAAGCAGGGTCCGTAACCCCGTGGGCGTCTTCTGGAGCGGGGCTCGGGCAAGGCAAAAATATTTTTACCCGAGGAAGCTCTCTTCCGTTATGTCTCTTGGAGAAGGGAGACGAGGTAGCTAATCTTGTCGACTCCTCCTTGATGGAAAAAAGGACAGAGCGCCCGCTGTTATCGCGAGCAAACATCGGATGTTTCACGTCAGATAAGAAGTTATATCAAAATAATGTATGTATTGTTTCCCGTCAGATAAGAAGTTTTATATCAACAGCAGTAATCATAAGCCCCCCTCCTCTCGCCCCCACCAAGACGAACAACAACAACCACAACCACCACGATCACGTGGGTCACATGTACACTATGACCTGTGATGCTGAATGATGCTTTTCTACAACACTTGATTGTACTGACTGGTAGCTCATTCCCCTGATCACCAAAAGCTACTATTACTATAGACTATACTATACATACATGTAGTATGTGTATGTTAACCCGTTGGCTTACTCTTTCGCGCCGCTCTTTTCTTATCATATGGAGATGGCAGTAACCAAAAAAAACAAAACAACGACTGGCATTCCTGTTATATTTAGGTATCTTCATCAAAACAACAACAAACAGCTGCTGTGGTTCCTGCGTATGGAGCACACTCACCCGTGACAGTCTCTTAAGCAGGGGGCTCGTCCCCCCTCCCTGGCTCCTACGGTGATATATCCAAGGTAACCACTACTTATCTTTACGTTCCATAATAATATGGTCGATCCTAGTAATAGCATCCACATATTATGCCGGTGGCCTCGGTGGCGTGTCAGGTTATCCTCGAGCCTGGTATAGGTCAGTTTCGTGAGTTCAAATCCCCCCTAGTGCACACGTACTCACTTGAATAAATTCGTGGGGACTTTTCTTGAGCACAAATTGACTTGCAGAAAGCGCAAAAGCGTGAGTTAGCTAACACTCGTTGGAAAATCGACGAGCAGTGGGATTGCTGAACCCTATGCGCGATAAAATTCAAGGCAAGAACTTGGGGGGAGATTGGACGACACCTGTAACCACGGGTTGTCCAGAAGCTGGAAGGCAGATGTGTCGTGAAAAAAAAAAAAAACTTCGTTGACCGCCAGGCAATCCGTTCCCCTTGCTTCGATGTGGAACATACCATGACCTCCACCACCCTCACCGACAACCACCAGGGATACGTATACATACATAATAACCATATACTCAAAGTATATACACACCTACGTGGTGCAAAAAAAGTAAAACAATAAAATAAATGTTAGAGCATAGACTATATCCACAGTATTATTCCTGTCCGACCCCATATACAAAAACAAACAGAAAGAGACTCCTAATTGTACGACTACGAACGAACACAGTAAACTTGCCTTTTATTCGTCCTCATGAAGAGAGCTAGCAATCCGACCGCAACCATCTGCCCACCAAGCGGCTGATATTAGATGTATATCGACATCCTCTCCGTCACGTCTATTCGCCAATAGTAGATTTCGGAGCCCGCTTTCCGCAACCTTCCGAAACAGTGGTAGAACGAAGAGAGCTTGCACCCTGTCACTATTAGAGATGCTACTTGTCAGTAACCATCAAGTCGTTACTTGATAACACATTAAAGTCATATAGTATACATTACGAGTTGTTCGTACAACAGACAGTTATGATAAGCCTGTTAATTGTCGTTTATCGATGCAGTACGTAGCAAACACAAGTCTCAGCAGCAATATCTTGGATACATGATGCACAGCAGCTTGCTGGTTAGTCATATCCAAAAAGCTGGTACATGTACGAGTAGAACGTACGAGTAATGTTAGGGCCCGAATTAACGAGGAACTTGCAAAATCGATTTTCGTTTTTTTTTTACAGAATTTAATTTAATTTGCATCTGATTGGTCAAAAAATGAATCACCAAGCAGGCATTCTCAGAATTATTACGAAAAATCAAATTCAACAAAGAAGTAAAAAAAGACTTTCTCGGTCGAATCTAGTCGAAAATCAAAATTAAATTTAGGGAGTTTGTCCACCTAGCCATGGCTTGTTCTGTGTAACCGAAGCCGGCCACGCGGATTGGTGCCATGTCGTCGGCTGATTGAGAGGCGAGAAGCCAACATTGCGAGAGGTAGGACCACCGGAGCAGCCGCAGCGCGGCCTCCGAAGGTCCTTAGCACAGCGTAGACCGCCTGCGACGCTTCGAAAACAACCGAGACCGCCGCAAACCCAGTTTTTCGTCGCCCTGCACCTCGAAAGTTACACGACCAACTACCACATGATGACTTCGCTCAGAAGTTCGACCGCTATATCCCCGTCGCTGCTGCGCGTGTCGGGCAGCGGGGTGGCGCCAGCCCATCCAAGAGACACCTAGAGCCATAGCCTCCAAGCCGCTGCCGGCCAAAAGAATCTGCGGCTAGCCGCGGCGCTCCGGGGAGGACGCGAGCCATCGCTCGCCTCGGTCGTTGCCCACGGGTGTTCGTTGACCCTTTTGCGTTTTTTGAATTTTTTTATTTCCTAGAACGCACTGCGCCGTTCCTTGATAAGAACCAAAGTTGAATTTTTCGTGTATTTTTCATGAAATTAAAAAAAAAAAATCGAAATTCGATTTTGCAAGTTCCTCGTTAATTCGGGCCCTTAGACCTACTATTATGGCGAATATTTTCATCGATTATTTCTCTCTTTAACCGGGATCTCCGATGACAAAAATAAAAACCTTCCACTATGGGACCAGAAATCATCGTTATTTCTGGGTTCAGAAATAATCGAGGCCAGAAATCAGCGGATCTGGTGATTTCTGAGCCCAGAAATAACAGCTCTTCCAACCTCTCAGAACTGGGATTATTTGACTTTTGGATACTACCTCGTACCAAGTATCACATGTCACCACTGCTTATACTGTACCTGGTATGATACTTGTCTGCTGTACACGTCACGCATCACCCACAACAAAGAATCACAAACACACCTACGACAGCATACTGCGCTTGTTGTGTGCGAGACAGAGCTTCATCCTCACACAAACGCGACAGCAGCAGCACCACCACCATCGAAACCACCACAGGCACACCACACCAGCACCACAGCAGCAGCGCAGCAGAAGAGACCGCAGCAGAGGCAGTGGTGACCTAACGTCGCCGGCGACAGTGTACGTGCCAGATTTCAAAAATAAAGGCAAACGGCAAAACAAGACCTACCAATTCAAAATAAAACCACTTTCCAAAAATCAGAAGCCATAATAGACACTTATAAAACTCAGAGGAGTGCGATATTTCGGATCTTCAACCCAAATTCTCCATCGCGATTTGCGATTTCGCAAACCACCCGATATAAAACTCAAAATCGCCTTTTCTTCCAGGAGTACGTGAGATATAAAACTCGGGTTATGTGCCAAGATACGAACAAATTCGGTGACAATCCCGTAGCCCTCGGTCAGATCCTCACTCCTCACAACACACATAGCACACCGCTGGTCGAAGGACGTGGCTGCTGCTGCTGCTGTAGCTGCTGCTCCCGGTAGCTCGGCCAGCATCAGCGCCTGCATCTATCATGAGTTTGGCTCTTGGCATGAACGATGCCGCAGCGCAGACACGGCTCGCGCTCGTGGTGAGACACATTGTCAAAGCCTGTGCCTACGCGACGCTGGCGGGCATCGGTATCTCGCTACTCCCACGACGTAAAATCTACAGCAGTAGTAGTGCTCGTTAGATCTCTCAGCTTCCGGCTGATGTTACCGTGGGTAGAGCCCACACCAGAACCCATGGCATCAGCGACGGCATTGAAATGTTGCGGCTGCCATGTGTTGCCTCCTCCCCTCTGTGCGTCCTTCGCGCCAACCGCTACCCGCTTGTTGCCGGGTTGGGGGCATACCTCTACTCCGTCACAAATCCGTCCATGGGTAGAGCACTGGATGTTGTGGTGGTGCCTCTGAATCCGGGCATCTCGGGCATGCGCCCCTCCCCAGCCACGGGAGCACCCACCTGCTGTGTGTATTCAACCCCGTCCCCGCGGCCATCGCTGCTGTTGTTGTTCATGTTGTCGCGGTGACGATCGGATGGTATCGTGGAGAAGCAAGCCTCGTGTGGGTAGGTACGTGTTTTCCGGCGGGGCGTGTCCAATCCTGTCTGTCAGTAATTCTGGCTCTACTCAACAAAAAAGAATATTAAAAATCGCGATGGGGAAAAAAAGCCCTGTGCGATTTTTCGCACTTGGGTTGTGTTTTGCGGACCACAGGTCGCGAAAATATCGCAATTTCCGGCACGCGTATAAAACTCCAGGTGCGCATAATTTGGCTCTAAACACCTAAAATCGCGTTTTTTTTTAGTTTTATAAGTGTCTAATGGACGCTCCTTATTTCTGATGCAGTTATTTCTGGAGCCTCAAAACTACAAAAATAATCGCCAGAAATAATCGCTCAAAATTTTCCATAATAGTAGGTCTTAGTACGAAAAAATGCGGCGAAATAAAGTACCCGGAGCAACATTCATGAAACATGATTTTAGGTTAACGGTCGGGACGTTGACGTAGCTAAGCTCCCAGAAGCAAACCTCGGGGAACGTTGCCATAGGTACGGTGGACCACGAGCAAGCCTCAGGAAACGTTGCTGTAAGTGGATCAGACAACTACCCGTAGAGTACATCTGTCTGTAGAATAAGGCGTTGTGCCGTCTCGATCAGGTGATGATCAGGCCCACCTCGATCACTCCTTTTTGCTCACCATCAGCTCTCATCTGCGGAGCAAATTAATCATCAATCAACATATCGGTCTGGGGTCGCCGAACAACATATTCTCAGCTCGAGCTCTCTGCTCTTACAGGCTCACCTAACCGTGGCCTTCGTTTGCCTCAAATCATATATATAGGCTGTGTCTTCATCGGGTCATCCGAAAGCGAGCCTACGAGCGTACACCAGCCAAGAGAGCTGATACACGCCACATGCCACGTAAGTTCAATAGGTTATAATCGACAGGTTATCAGCCTTGTCTCGCGTCAACGCATCAAGCAGCTATCAATAGGTTATAGCCTCGAGAGCTTCATCTAAGAAGCAACAGGTTTCGACCCTCGCACGCGTAAACGAGGAGAGCTAAGGCACGGATTCACGATCATCATCATCACTTGAGTACGGCTGATCACGAAATCTACTGCTGCTTACGGGAGCTTCTACATCTCTACGAGCACGACGAGAAGTATCAGACGGAGGACTACTACGAGAGTACTTCGTTGGAAACGCGCGGTGAGTGAGTGAGCATATCTAGAGGACCCTACGCACTCAATTAGAGCAATTGATGCCAGAGCTGTGATCGAGGTACCCAGAGGTATAGAACGCCACCACATCACAGGTTGTACCAAATCAACCATCCACGCGCACGGGACCCATCTTTGCATCGTCAAGGACCCCAAAACAAAACCTCGATATACTCGAGCATACAACTAACTGCTGTACGGTGCCTCGACTCCAAATAAGCGGGTCGTTCTGAGCAACAGCGGTACAGAGGCAACTCTCGACGGTACAAGCTACTGTCTGTTAATAGAGCTCTGACCTCTTGTTCAAGGACTTTAGGTGTGATCATCGTGATAGACCGACCAAAATTTGAGCCCAACGCACCTCTCGTTGAGTGCGGGCCATAGATAGGCTTCACGTGTGATCATCGTGATGGACCGACCAAAACTGCCCAACGCACCTCATTGAGAGTGCGGGCCAAAGGCGTGACTTCTCAGTAAGGACTCGCCAAACTCCAAGCGACAAGCTTTATCAAGAGCACTCCCGGCAGTAGAGTAGCTGTCTGTTAAAGGAGACTCTTATCATCAAGGCGACTGCTTGTAGTGCAAGCCAGCAACCAGCAGCAGCATCAGGAGGAACTTCGTACTGCTGTATCTTTTGTGGAGTTTTTCGAGTTTTTTTTTTAAATAGGGGAGTGATAATCTCGCAGACATAGGCGGAATCTAAACCTCGCCCACGGGGACGTATAAGAACCATCCCCGGATTTCCACCGTCGTATTACGGTTCGCTGTGTTTGAAAACTTGGTGCTGGCTGCTGGCTGCTGCTGCTGGCTGCTGCTGTGCCGGTAGCTTAAAACTAGCACCAAACTACCGTTTGGTTTATATCATATGCTTGCTCATCTAAAGTTTCCAGATCTCACGGTTGATTGACAGCCAGCCGTGGTTCCCTCAATGACGGAAGTTGTGGGCTGAAGTTGTACTGTAAATGGGTGCCGAAAGCTAGCTGTAAGGCAGCTATTTGGCACGTGTTCCTCTTTTCCTCCACACGTACATTATGCACTGCTGTTGTCTACTGCTGTTGTGGGTAGGTTGTGTAATATTCAAGTTATAGACTACACTGCTGTGGGTGCGCTTGCACGTTGTCCTGTTATAGTTCCTGGATACAACAGGCACGTCAGACTGACACTATTCTTGGGCACCTACGGAGAGCAAGCGTGGGATATTCTTTCCTCTGCGGGTGTGTGATGTGTGTAGGCTGCACTACTGCTTGCTGTGTACTTTATTTTTAATTAAGTAGTACGTAGTGCAGCCCCACACACGTAGGTGCTGGCGTTGCTCCTACAGCCCCACGACCACCACTACCCACTACATGCAGCAATATTCACACCTAGACTACATACCCCACACACTGAAGGCCGGACTTCAGCCCCTACGATTGAGAAATCGTCGGAATCGAGGACGATTTATTTGCACGTGCTGTGGACACCGCGACCGCTGCATGCATGCAGCAGTGCTGGCGTTGCTCCTACAGCCCCACGACCACCACTACCCACTACATGCAGCAATATTCACACCTAGACTACATACCCCACACACTGAAGGCCGGACTTCAGCCCCTACGATTGAGAAATCGTCGAAATCGAGGACGATTTATTTGCACGTGCTGTGGACACCGCGACCGCTGCATGCATGCAGCAGGCAGTACATATGCATACATACATGTGCAGTACGTGTACAGTACACAGCAGTAGTGCAACAGCAGTGCGTAATGGACGTGTGGAGGAAAAGAGGAACACGTGCCAAATAGCTGCCTTACAGCTAGCTTTCGGCACCCATTTACAGTACAACTTCAGCCCACAACTTCCGTCATTGACGGAACCACGGCTGGCTGACAATCAACCGTGAGATCTGGAAACTTTAGATGAGCAAGCATATGATATAAACCAAACGGTAGTTTGGTGCTAGTTTTAAGCTACCGGCACAGCAGCAGCCAGCAGCAGCCAGCAGCAGCAGCCAGCACCAAGTTTTCAAACACAGCGAACCGTAATACGACGGTGAAAACCCGGGGATGATTCTTATATGTCCCCGTGGGCAAGGTTTAGATTCCGCCTATGTCTGCAAGATTATCACTCCCCGCATGAAAAAAAAATCACAGCACAACAACAGAAATGAAACTCACGTTTCGTCAAGCTCTCAGCTCCTTCGTTAGGGACGCCGATCGAAGGTGAATCACAGGTGTCCGTGTCACACCAGTCACACACACGAGGGTTGTCGCCGCTTCCCCAGTGCTTCTTGTTAAGGTTGTGAAGAGCTTGGCACGTGGAAGGCTCGTCACTCCTGCAGGTGTCGCAGACAGCGTACTGGGAACTCCTGTTTTTCCTATTTCGTGCGATGAGGAAGCCGTCACAACCCTTGCTCGGGCACGGCCAATCAGGATTGCCAGAAGAAGCTGAGTCCCGTTCTTGCCCGACCAGCTTCCACACGCCTGATCCTGAACCTCCACCACCCCCACTGTTGGCGGAGCCTCCTCCCGCACTAGCCCTTGGTCCTGTAGACAGTGGAGCACCAGAGAGTGTGTAGTGTTATTGGTAAGACACGACAGTTGACCTTCTTGTTGGTGATTGACTGTTGTTGTTGTTGAGGATCTGGTCTGGTGTGTGGACGTCATCTAGATCTGAAGACAACTACTGTAGTAGGGGTTTCTACTTATCCTCTTCTGGATTCTGATATATTATAGGGATTTGGGGATCTTGTGTTTGGAGCTAATAATACAACAACTTATCTCTCCTTCCTAGCACCTGAATGGTGCTGACCAGCCCCCCTCAGGCCAAGGGGGGACACTTTCTGGTCAGTAGACCTTGCCTAGCTTAGGCGTGTCTACAATTATCGATAATTCAGGTTGAACACACTGAAGTTAGTCAGGGGCTTTTCGGTAAGGATCGATACAGCAGCTACGGGTAGCTGCGAATTGCGCCGCGTCTCGGTAACACAAGATTGAGAGAAGAGCCGAGACGTCTACCTGGTATAGCTGAACGAGGGATCGCCGCAGGATATGTCCCAACGTCGCTCTCAGCGGGAAGGAGCGGCAGCAGCAGAAGGCGGGGGACCGCAGGGCCCCACGTCAGCTGATGGTGAGGTTCGCATCGGGTTGAATGACCTCATATTGGGAAATGGTCCCGGCGCTCCGCAGTATGGACGGGTTTTCTCACAGGCAGCGTCGCTCCGTTTTTATACCCAATACGCTGAGTACGAGCGGGCGATGGAACTCAGCAACAACGCACAGTCTATCTCGCGCCCTGTGCTGTCGGTTGCTCAGCTGCTGCGTCAGTCCATCCGTTCGTGCCTGTCGCGGACTTATTTTGATGGGACTGAATTACAGGAAGACGACTTACGCGAGGCGCTTGCGTAGTGGCTCGACGCCAAAACTGCTGATGACGTGGACTGGGCCGTGGCGTGTGCTGGTCGCTGAACGATCGCATGTGTATAGCGTGCAGAATATTGTATCTGGGGAAGTCCGAGACGTTCATGTTGCTCGGATGCGTTTTTATTCGGATGCTGCTCTTGAGATCACTACTGAGTTAAAAGAGGTTTTTCAACATGCTTTCGCGCAAGGAGAGTTTGAGATGGCAGCAATCGTGGATTTGGCGATTGTGGAGGAAGGATCTGGCTTTGAGGTGGAAGTAGAGTGGGCTGGATTTGATACTGAAGAGAATACGTGAGAGGACTTAGCAAAGATATGGGGCGCGGCTCCTCAATTTGTGAAGTCGGAATTGCGTAAGTTAAGACTGAAACGGGGAGTGAGGACGAAGCTGAAGCGGCAATGTGGTATTACGCTGTAATTTTCTGCGGTTTCCGCATGACTTTGAGCGAAAATCGTCCTGGAATGGTCTCAAGGTGTTATTTTGCTGATTGCCTGAGTTGTGGTATAATTGTGGATGAAAGCGGATGATACTATTAATATTCGTCTAGTCGTAAAAGGGTTTATACGATGTTTATCGTTTGGTCGGTGGATGTTTATTTGGGTTTCCGTTTGGCTTGCTACTTTTACAAGTATGTTTTGTGAAGTTTGCGTGTGAAAAAATATACCAATTAATGTACCTGGTAGTGTTTATTGGTGATATTGCTATGTTTTAATGCATGATTTGTGCCTGGTGATCGTTTGTGCATGTTTTTGTGAAGCATTGCAATGTTTCATGACTCGTAATCATTGGGTATGGTATCTAGATGTATGTGGTCGTTTATCATTCAAAAATGACATGTATGTTTTCTCTGATGTTTTTGTGTAGCTGGTGCTCACTTTTGATCAAAGCTTGTTCATGAACTACTTTGAGTAGGAACGCGCTTTTGGGGGCATCGTGGACAGTGGAGCACCAGAGAGTGTGTAGTGTTGTTGGTAAGACACGACAGTTGACCTTCTTGTTGGTGATTGACTGTTGTTGTTGTTGAGGATCTGGTCTGGTGTGTGGACGTCATCTAGATCTGAAGACAACTACTGTAGTACGTAGGGGTTTCTACTTATCCTCTTCTGGATTCTGATATATTATAGGGATTTGGGGATGAAGTTAAGATCGCCTTGTTTTCTTGTGTTTGGAGCTAATAATACAACAACTTATCTCTCCTTCCTAGCACCTGAATGGTGCTGACCAGCCCCCCTCAGGCCAAGGGGGGACACTTTCTGGTCAGTAGACCTTGCCTAGCTTAGGCGTGTCTACAGTCCGCTTCGCAAATTTCAACTTCAAATTGTTATTGCCGATCCGGCAAATTTCAAATTCAAATTGTTTGCAGCCGTCAACGGCAATTCCCTCTCAACAGCCAGCAATTGGCCAACTTCAAATAAAAGTACAAAAAAGAAGTTGCTGAAAAAGCAAAATAAAAATATCAGAGAGCGAGCAGTAAAGATCAGAGAATGAGAGCTAAAAAGTATGTAAGAATAAGACTAGGGAAAGCCAGGAAGGCAAGGAACTTCGGGACGGTTCTTTTCCCCAGCAACTAATTTTCTTTTCGGCAATGACGGGCTGAGAAGGGCTGAGAGGGGGGAGGATATGCCGAGCGAGACGTCCGAGGGGGGCGAGGTCTAGGTATATAGTTTTATAACTAATTTTCAAGGACGTCAGCCGTGAGTTTGACGAATTTCAGGTCAATACTCATCTTTGCAAGCTGCGTTGTTGGTACTCGTAATATACTGTATGTGTGAGCTTTTATTGGGAGGTGTCTTATTGTTCCGTACTACTCTACAAGGTTCCCCTTCGGGAGGTGGACACGTGCCTCCCGGGGGCGACGCAAGTCGAATGACTACAACAGTTAAACTGATGATGAAGTATTTATGCAGAAGGTGTATATCGGAGGGATGCGTAGTGGAAAGAATGTGGATAATATAAGATATCACAGACATTTGGAGGAGGAGGGTTGGGATAGTGCTGAGGCTCGGTGTGATAAGTTATTCGAAAGTCCACTCCGTATAACTGCGTGGCAGCAATTAATTCTACGTTTGTAGCATATGCGTAAGGCTGTGACATGAAGTGGAGATACTCTTCAACACTCGAATGCTACTTTATATCTCTTTATACAGGTTTCGCTACTGCTGTATGGTAACCACCGTGTCAATTGTGAGGGAGAACTCACAGTAATGACATAATTCACGTCGTTGCAGCGGGTACATATACACCGCGCCCGCGTCTAGCAGTGCGGGAAAATTCTCTCGCAGATACATTTTGATGCCACCCCGATGTACGTGCGAGGACTAAAGTTCCACCGTGTGTGTAGTGTGTGGTTGCTCGGGGACAGAAGTGTCTCACACGTACGTACGTGTTGGTTTACCCAATGCGTTGCTTCTGCATCTTCTAACGTACACCTATGTGTTCATTTACAATGGAGGGAACTCGTGTGTACGCATATAAATTCTTCGTGTGGGAAATAACATCTCGCTGCTTGTCGAAGAAGGCGCTACAAACTCAGGAAACATCCCGCTAGAACTCCTTCGTTGAGCAGAAAACATCCCGCTCTTGTCGACGGAAACATCCATCGTCTACTGCTGTGCTTTCGGGCCGGGCCAGGCTCTGTTCTACTTTGTTTGGCTTGTCGTCTGTTCTAGTGTGGTGTCCGACAGACTCGTTGTGTTAGTATGTACAGCAGTAGTGCAGCATGTTGCTGGGTGCGGCGTACAGCACAGCAGCGTGAACGTGTGTGTGTCAAAGACAAAAAAAATGCTCCGCACACACCCAAAAAAAAACATGCCAACGCCTCTTCCACTTTTTTCGAACTTGGTACCCCGCAAAATAGAGCCAGTTTCGGCGGCTTTCCGCGGCCATAGCTCGCGCCACGGACGTCCCATGAGCCCGGCACACGGCTGATAATCCGACGGGTAATCTGATCGCATTGCAGAAGAAAGCACACCAAAAAACTCTGCGCCGGCGGAGAAAAAGGGACGGACTAGGCAAAAAAAGCAAAAAGGTACATATGCATATTACTGCTGCTATCAATACTATTACGACCGACGTGTACTGCGATTCCTGAAGAGGTTGCGCACCCTACTTGTACACGTTAATACAAAGAGTTTATGTGGTTGTATGAAAAATGAGTAACAGTAGTAGTACACCGGGTCACTACATGAGCAACTCGCTAACCCCAATCACGGGACTGCTCTCCAGCACCACCCAGGTTAACTTCAGCTTCTGTTCAATTCTATATATCAACCTCCAGTGTGTACAGTCGTCCCCGCTTTAAAGACACTCTTCTTAAGGAAACTCCCCGCTATAAAGACACATTTTTTTCCCAGAACATGGTGCCCCGCAGATGTACAATAATAAGGGGGGGGTACCTTTTCCACTTTGCGGCCCCCCCCAAAATTATTTTGCTGGGGCAGCACACTGCTGTATAACATCGACAGCGGTCTGCTGCAGCCCGCACTACCGCGTGTGGGTATGGAGAGCTTCCTCCCATCTGCTGGCGGGTCGTCAGCTGCCGGCTTGAAGCCATGTGGCGAACCCACGTGCCAGTCACAGTCTCAACTCGTGTCAGGCAGTCAAAGTTTGTGACTTTTGCCTTTCTCGTGGAGTTAAATTTTGGTGTTTTTGTTTTGAGTTTTTGCTTCGTGTTGACCTTTGGGGAAGAACGGTGTCCTCTTTTCGGTGTATTTGCCCGATTTTTTTGTATGTTGTGGTCTGCGCTACCGACCGTTTCCTAGTGTCCTTCTAAGTAAGGGGTCGACTGGGTTTGTTTGGTCCCTATGTGGCAGGTAACTTGCGTGTATCGTATCAGAGCTAGTTCCAACGAACTGATGTGTCTCAGGTGTGTTCGCGATATCTCGGGCATGATGTTCACCGTGAGGATAACGCCTTGACAATAAGAAAAGCCTGCAACAACACCAGCGCACTGCGCACTGCCGTACACATTACAGCAAGAGCCTGCATCAACAACAGCGCACTGCCGTACACATTACAATAGGTCGTGCTGCACTCCTTCCCGCGTTTCGGTGGTGGAGGGAAATTCAAAACGTGTAAAGTATTGGAGTGTACTACAGCAGTAGTAGTGTTGCGGCCTTTCAAATCACGTGTTGTAGTTTTTAAGCAACACAGTTTCGTGGTCGCATTCCTGCTTCAAATGTGCGTATTTTGACATATGTTACACCTCCATTGGCCCCGGGGACGGTGAATTAGTGGCCCGGAATCCTAAAGACACTTCCCCGCGTTAAAGACACTCCTAAAAAACAAAACGCGGTGTGGGGTCCACCGTACTGCGACTGGTTCTGATGGTATCATGCAGCTGTGTTATTTATCACTGCATGGACCATTTTTACAACCGTGGCTGACCCCCGTGATGGGACTTGCCCGTTTTCATTGCGTCTTACATATAGATACCACGTAGTCGTAGTCGTACATCCAAAAAGTGTGTTTATATCACAGCACAAAGCGTCACCGCATGGACCACTTGTTCAACCCCCGCTTACCCCGATGACGGGACTGCCCCGTACTCGTAGTCGTACATACATGAAGTGTGTTTGGTTGTACGGTGTACAACCCCCGCTTACACCCCGATGACGGGACTGCCGCGTACACGTACTCGTACACACAAAAAGTGTGTTTGGTTGTACACATGAAAAAGAAATCACAGCACGCAGCGTTACTGCGTAGACAACTAGTACAACATGCTTACCCCGACGACGGGACTGCCCTCCGTGACCATCAAGGCGAACTTGAGTTTGTTCAGGCTACGCGTCCCCAAGCACAGCTTCCACACCGTGTAGTAGTTCGACCACGCTGGTGTAGCACACTCATGCTACAGGAAACGTTGCAGACAGGCACACAAGGTCAAACAATGTAAATTTCAATGTGCATCATTATTGGAAACAGGATTCGCTTGAGTTCACCAACACCCAAAACCACATAGTCTATTGCGCACAACTTGCAGCACACTCAGCCAACACTCAACGCAGCACTACCAAAAATACAGGGTGTTGACATCTAGTGTCTTGCCTATGTCGCACGGCGCTGAACACACTGACAACGGGAACAAACTCTCAGCATCAGTAGTATAGTAGCTGACAGCAAACATCACATTCCAACAACACGAAGAAATGAAACTCACGTTTCGTCAAGCTCTCAGCTCCTTCGTTAGGGACGCCGATCGAAGGTGAATCACAGGTGCCCGCGTCACACCAGTCACATACACGAGGGTTGTCGCCGCTTCCCCAGTGCTTCTTGTCTTGTCAAGGTTATGAAAAGCTTGGCACGTGGAAGGGTCGTCACTCACTGCCGGTGTCGCAGACAGCGTACTGGGAACTCCTGTTTTTTCTATTTCGTGCGATGAGGAAGCCGTCACAACCCTTGCTCGGGCACGGACAATCAGGATCGCCAGAAGAAGCTGAGTCCCGTTCTTGCCCGACCAGCGTCCACACGCCTGATCCTGAACCTCCACCACCCCCACTGTTGGCGGAGCCTCCTCCCGCACTAGCCTTGGTCCACTTCGCAAATCTCAACTTCAAGTTGTTATTGCCGATCCGGCAAATTTCAAATTCAATTTGTTTGCAGCCGTCAACGGGAATTCCCTCTCAACAGCCAGCAATTGGCCAACTTCGAATAAATGTAAAAATTTCAAAAAAGAAGTTGCTGAAAGAGCGAAATAAAAATATCAGAGAGCAAGCAGGAAAAAGATCAGAGAATGAGTGCTAAGAATTATAGGGAAAGCAAGGAAGGCAAGGAACTTCGGGACGGTTCTTTTCCCCAGCAACTAATTTTCGTTTCGGCAATTACGGGCTGAGAAGGGCTGAGATGGGGGAGGATATGCCGAGCGAGACCTCTGAGGGGGTCGAGGTCTAGGTATTTAAGTTTATTTTTTCGGAAAAAAACGAAGTTCTCCGAAAACAGGCACCCTCAGGCTCGTCTGACGCGTGTTGTTGTAAGGACCAAATCACCAACAGTGGACCGTCTCTACATATCAGCGATCGTCTTTTTTTTTAGGGTTATTTTCACGAGGCAGTAGTACAACATGTTACTTACGTCACTGATTTTTGTAGAGTTTGTAGAAGAGTTGTATACCCTTCACGGGGAACGACCCGCCGCAATTTTCAATTTTCAGGGACGGGCGTCGTAGCTGCGCTGCAACCTGTCAAATAACTCGGGAAGGAGGGGCGATCATTGATATCTGTACTGTGGTTTTTGGTTCCATTGCTCTTGTTTCACTGCATGCCCGCGGGTCGTCACTCTGACAGCACTCCAGACAGCAGGCGCGTTCGTTTATACTCACGATTACCGTGCGGTTCGTACGGTGCAGGCAGCCCAACCGCTGTAGTTTGTAGCCGCGAGTTGGTTAGTTGTGGGGACGGGTGAACTCTATGTTGTAGTTGAGTGGATACCCGAGGCCATGTGAGTTCAGTTTGCACATTTGACCTTTTCACTTGTGCGCCTTTTTCCGTATCGTGCGTTTTTAGGCGGGAAAGCGTAGTATTTCCCTGACGAATTTTGATTTCACTTGGTTTTTCGGATCTTCCTAGGGCTCCAGCACCTTTGCGTGACCACGGACTCTAGATTTTTGACAAGAAGAGTTAATGTGAGAAAACAACAACAACAACATATACGAGTTGGTTAGTTGTGGGGACGGGGGAACTCTATGCTGTAGTTGATTGAGTGGATACCCGCGGCCATGTGAGTTTAGTTTGCACATTTGACCTTTTCACTTGTGAGCCTTCTTCCGTATCATGCGTTTTTAGGCGGGAAAGCGTAGTATTTCCCTGACGAATTTTGATTTCACTTGGTTTTTCGGATCTTCCTAGGGCTCCAGCACCTTTGTGTGACCACGGGCTCTAGATTTTTGACAAGAGTTAATGTGAGAAAACAACAAACAACAATATGGTCTTGTCTTTTCGTCCTAGCGCCGGATCTTGGTTGGGTGTCGCCGGATCTTGGTTGGGTGTCCGCGCTCACCGCCATGCCACCATTCTTCGCAGTGCGGTTGCATCGGGGCGGGATCTTTGTGGGCCGGGAAGTTAGCAATGCTGCTGTGGTCGCATGACAGTCGCCAAGCTGCTAGTTGTGTGCGGGATCTTCCACAGCTGGGTTGCGGGGAGATGTCGTCCGTTTCCTTGTCTCCGCGGGTTTTGCAAGTGAACAAAAACGGGTGCAGCATGGCCGAAATCGGATAGTTGATGAAATCGAAGCACAGGGCGAGGTATACCCGGTGTGTTCCTGAACAAAATCGGGTTGTCCGTCGAGAGCACTTTTTGGGGGCCGTCATTGGCGCCGTTTTGAGGGTTCGAACGCCAAAAAAACGGTTCGGGGTGCTGCGCGTACACAAGGCGCAGTGAGTTCAGGCGCCAGAAGGCGATTTGGAGGCGTTTTGCAGGCGTACGTAAGCGCGCCCCGTCGCGGAAAAAAAGGTACCCGATTTTGTTCAGAAACCACCCGGGTGTACCCGATTTTGTCAATTTCCCCTCATTTTTTGTCGCCATGCGGTTGACTTCGAACAATCTGTCTAGCTACAAGCTCGTGCTCGTTTTGTAAGAGGGCGAGGGTCGCCAATAACGGGCCAGGTCCACCTGGCACGCTCGTAAGTCTTCCATGGCCGTCGTCTCTTTCGGTAGGACCGTAACAGCTACATGCCATACTATCACGTCTGGCACGGAGTAGCATTGTCTACGGGTTCCCGTTCGCTCGTGTTATTCTTGCAGCAGCAGCAGAAAGGTGCGGCAACACCTACCTGCAGACCTCGAACTTTCACTACGCAATTAGAGCCCTGGGGTGGTAGGTCTATAGACCTTGCGGTAGCCCAGCGACAGGTATCACGTCGAGCGTCGCTGTTGTTCATTCCACCTTGTCACCCTGGCAGTGAAGAGTGGTAAACCTACCGCACCCGCCGTGTCAGGAGAAGTCGTGCAGAGTTTCCCCCAAAGAAAAAAAAGAGTGCAGGATGTGCCGCATATTTGAGCGTTGCCATACTATATTTAACACATAATTACACAGCTGTCAGATTTTGTCCCCCTCAGAAACGGGTTTTATAGTTTCCGCGCACAGACTGACTAAAATCATCCTGTTGACCCTGATAGCTACACTGTAGCTGTAAGGGGAGTCGCCGACCTATATCCTTAATGAGGACACACAACTCGTAATGCGCGCGATCGGAGTATCACACACAGCTTGCAAAGATGAGTTTCGACGAAATCTTCGATCTCACAGCTGGAGTGTATTTTAATTTTTATAATAATTACCTGATTATCACTTCCCCCCCACGCCGCTTTTTTTTTTTCAAGCGAGTTTGCAAGTCGTGTCTAAAGTAGACTAAAAATGTTGAACAACAAATGCTACTCGGGTTATTTCCTTCTACTCTAGTTTTTCCACCACATTCTGTCCCACAATTAGGCTTAGGCCAATTTTTTTTGTCTTTTTCTCCATTTTTTATGCTTTTTTTTACTATGCCCTTTTTCTTCATTTCTTATGCTTTTTTTTTTTCAAAAGCATATGCTGCAGAAGTCAATTATGCTCACGTGTTATGCTCTTTTGTCGTAATATGTCTTTGCGTATGCTCCGTTTTGGTGGCGGGAATATGCTTCAAAAGCCTTTTTATGCTACAGCAGTAGTCCTATCGTGCTATAATAGGGTTCCGGAAGCCCAGCAGTGAGTGGTTCGTACTTAGTTTTTGTTTTACTTTCACTTGACCGTTTTGTCGGGCGCAGCTGTGGAAGCGATACCCCGAAAGAGTGGAAAACATTACAAAACAGTAAAACAGTAGTATACACACAGGTAGGTGAACCCCCCCCCTTCCTGCGCGCAAAATACTGCCAAGCGTTGCGGCACTACATCAGCGGGATGCCAACACGGCAACACCAACTTCTTGAAAAATCCAGCACGGGGGGAAAAAAGAAAGGCGATCTAGCACTACTCAGACGCCCTGTTGTACTTCAGAAGGGCCGATGTTTGAGTAGACTCGCCGCAAAGCAGTGACAGTTACGTGTCGGTTCGGAGTATGGTTTATTGGGCTATTCGTTCATGTCCTTGGATCTGTGTGTGCTGTGACGAGCCGCGAGGCTCTCACTCTTTTTCCTGTTCCCCCTCGCGGGTGTGTGACAACCGATAATACACGAACTTAAAAGAGAAGCCATTCGGCAGCCCAGCGGGGTGAGTCGACGCTAACCGGCGCGGTCGGAACTAAATATTCTAGAATTGTTGGTACCAAAGTGAGATCATGGCTATTTCTGTGGAAGATCAACTCGCCGAGCTGAGAGCGCAGCTGGCGGAGGAGAGGGAGTCACGCGCGGCGGCCGAGAGGGCAGCCGCGGAACGCGCTGACGCGCAACGCGTTCAGCACGAGCAGACCATGAAGATGCTGGCCCAGATGATGGCCCAGCAAGGTGTAGAAGACAAGACAAGTCCGGATGGGGAGGCGCACGAGGCGTCTGCTGCGAGTGGCGAGGTAGAAGATCCTGCGTCACCAACATCCCGAGTGGGCCCTGTCAACCCTTCTGTGCCCATGGAGGTTGGTCCACGAGAGGATCAATCAATAGGGAGTGCCCAAAGTGGGTTGGACGGAGACTACGGTCTCCAAGGTGAGCCCGCTGTGACACACGGGAGCCGAAGATCTTTTCGAGCTTCCATGAAGATGAATCCACCGCAGCTACGAGACAGAAAGCAGTTTCACATTTTTCAGCAGAAAGTGCATACGTATGCGAAGTTCCAGGACTTCGACAGTGTTCTGTACGCCGAGTCTCATCTCGACGTCGGTGACCAACTCAAATCGAAGAGCGATTTCCTCCGGGAAGGAGTGCCCGAACTAGTTTATGAACGACATCTTAGAGCCTGGTTCTTCCTGTCCCAGGCATTCCACCTAACAATAGATGTCGGGCGTTTCCAACGGAGCAAGTCCCCCGGGAAATGTTGGGAAGAAACTGTGAAGTACTATTGCCCCAAGAGCACCGGGGATCAAATCTCTCTGCGGAAGACGCTCAGTGATTTTAAAGTCGAAAAGGGAGTTGACCCGATCCCGAGATTGTACAATCTCAAGGAACACGTGATGAAAATGCACACTGCGGGTATTGATGTTGATGAACAAACCACCCTCTGCACGTTTGTTGCTGGTCTGCCTGTGTCGGAGTACGACTTCGAGATACGGCAGCTGAGTCGAAGACTGTCCTTTGACCGGGATGAGGTGATACATACCATCGAATCCCAATACAACCTTCTGCGCTCTCGGACGCAAAAGAACTCCGCAGCCCATGCGCTCGTTGTTGACGGGCGTGGTGGGGTTGGGGGACGCGGATACCCTGGCGGGAAGCGCGGGGGTCGCGGAGGCGGCCGAGGAGGCAAGCACGCCGAGAAGAAGAAGTCCGGCGACGGAAACGGCGCTGAGGACAACAAGCCTGCGGCAAAGGGACCGCAGTGCTACAAGTGTGGGCTTCGAGGCCACTTCGCCCGCGACTGCACCACACAGCTCTGCAAGCGGTGCAACGGTCGGGGGCACGACGAGGATAAGTGTCCTTCGTCTACCGACATGCACGCCAACATGGTGATAGAGTTACCTGAACCGCCGGAGTCGGACTCAGATTCAGGATCGACGACTTCGAGTTGCGTCGCGTCTGGGTTTATGGCGGTGGAGCGGGATCATGCAGGGTGTGGGTACCAACCAGGCAAGTGTGATGATGGTGGTCCAATCGGTGGTGTAGGGGAACTGGCTCTGCAGGCCGGGGTTAAATCGGAACGTTGGCACTTTGATACTGGAGCCTCGGGCATCTTTACCCGTAGCTCCGAGAAAATGACTCACTTCCGACCATGCAACAAGCAACTTAGCGTTGCTGGTGGCGGTAAACTGCTTCGCATAAAAGGTCTAGGCGACCTTACCCTCGAATTCCCTTCGGGCGATGGCCAACCTGCCATGCGCATGGAGTTCAAAGAAGTAGGGTTCTCACCTGAGCTTGATTTCAACCTCATTTCGGTGTCGAAGGCCGTCAAACATCGGTACAAGTTTAGTATCGATGACCCCGGACTCACCATCCACCAAAAAGATACTGGTCAAGAGATCCTATTGCCTCCTTACGGGGACATGTACGTCGGACATGGCCGTAGAGTGGATGGCAACGAGATAGCCTGCGCAGTTCTTACACCCGGGCGTATGCCCACCACCGATGTGGATATTAACCACTATCATCGCACTACCTCCCACACCCACCCCCGTTTGATGAGGAAATCGGCGGAGCAGCAAGGCGTCAAGCTGAAACCTGAGGTGAAGCTGCTCCCGTGCGTGGGATGTTCAGCAGCGAAAGGGTACAGCGCACCGGTGCCCAAGTCCACAAACTCTCGTTCAGATAAGAAAAACGGGAGAGTTTTCGTTGATTCGACGGGGAAGAAGCCTGTCGCTTCGATCGGTGGAAGCCTGTATGGTATCATTTTTCGTGACGATGCCACACGAATGTCGCGAGAATACTTAATGAAATCAAAATCTGAAGCCCCGGCAAGGCTACTTCAGTACATCGCTGATACTAGCCAGGATGGTCTGATAGGAATCATCCGTTCTGATGACGCGCCTGAACTGATGTACGGAGAGTTTGCAGAGATATGCAACAAAAACGGAATCAAGCGCGAGTTTACGTCAGCGAACACACCGCAGTTGAATGGTGTAGCAGAACGTGGGCTAGCACTTATCGAGAAGTTAGCCAAGACGTCGATGATCCAGGCAAAATCGTCTTTCGTCGGCCAAGATTTGCCGTCGACGGAGCGGCTGTGGGCTGAAGCTCATCATTTTGCCTGCGACAATCTCAATCGCACTGCTACGACCTCAAATAAAGACATGAAATCTCCCTACGAGATGTGGCACGGCAAACCACCGTCGCCGACGTTGGTGCAGTGGCTCCAACCATGTTTCTTCAAGACGGAGAGAAAACACAAGTGCGACCCGCAAGCGGAACCGGGATTTTATCTCGGGCCCGCAGACAACCATCCGAGGGGAACATGTCGTATCCTGTCGAAAGCAACTAACCAAATTCACTTCACCCGTGATGTCACCTGGCATCATGTCCCGACCCCTGCCCCCTTGCCAGCCTATCAGCAGGCACCCCCTACACCCGTTGAAGGGAGGGGGCATGACGACGAGACCGTCGTCGGGGGCAGGGAGGGCACACCACTTCAAGGTGGTGGGGGGGATGATGACGCTTCGGACAGCGATGACGACCTCTCAGTGGAGTGGGAAGACGAGACACACGATGCCAAGGATGTCAACGTCGCCGCCGGCAGAGCACCGGAGACGACCGAGCCGACAGGAACTCCGTTCCAGGGGACCACCCCCTCCGCGGCAGTGTCTCATGGAGGTTCGTTCGGGGACGATGGTGGTACCACCCCGAGCAGCAGCAACCAGCGCAGAAGCCGAAGTCGCAGAGGCGGCAGCAGCAGCAGCAGCAGCAGCAGCAGCAGCAGCAACACCAACACCAACAACAGCAGCCGTGGCAGCGGACATGGCGACGGTGGCAGCGCCGACGGTGGCGGTGGAGGCACTGCCGGTGACTCCGCCGGTGACATCAATCTTGCCGGCTATGCACCGCTCCCCCCCGAACTGCCCAAAAGTGAAGCGGGACGGCTGCAGAGCTGGGGTAGGCACGGTGACCTGATCACATCGTCGAGACTGAGATCCGTGCGCAACCGCCTCCAAGAGGTACCCAAAGAACCGAATACTGGAGGCAATACGGCCCTGCTGGTCTACATGAAGGCGCTGGTGACGGACTTCATCAACGGCGAACTGGAGGCTGAAGAGATGCAAGAAGTAGAAGAGTTCATCAACGGCCACGCATGCGATGATCTCCTGGACTCGCTGGCAACGAGTGCGACTGGTTTCGACGACCACGAGTCAGCATCTAACGTCTTCTCGCTAATGCACGACACCGCGATCGACGAGCCCGAGATCGCCCTGGTCACCATGGAATCAGGGAAGTCCGAGTCTGAAATTGAAATGCCGTCTGGTCCTTTGTCAGAAGCTGAAGTACCTCCGATCTCCGTAGCTGGCGTGTACAAATCTAAATACAAAGACGCGTACCTTTGGGCTATGGACAAGGAAATGGATGGTATTGTGAAGAATGGGACATTTACTGTTTTACCTGGCCTTCCGGAGGGGGAGAAAGCAGTAGATGGTAGGTGGGTGTTATCACTGAAGTCCGACGAAAACGGATACATTACTACACCCAAAGCGAGGCTGGTAGCAAAAGGGTTTATGCAACGGGAAAGCGTGAACTATCTCCAGACATACGCACCTACACCCGCCACTACTAGTGTCAAGATTGTGCTAGTGTGGGGGAACCACAAGGGGTACACAACGTCTCATTTCGATGTCAAACAGGCGTTTACCCAAGCACCGCTAGACTATAAGGTCATTATGAAGCTCCCTGGGGGTTGCGGTGACCTGTCTGGCAAATACGTAGAGCTCAAGAAGGCGTTGTACGGCCTAAAACAGAGCGGTGCCTTGTGGAACAATTTGCTGGTTACGAAACTAGCGAAACACGGCATGGAACAGTGCAAAGCCGACCCTTGCGTTTTTCGGAAGATTGTGAAGAGTGAGGTAATACTGGTTCTGGCAGTCCATGTGGACGACATGGCTGTAGCCGGTCCTAGGGATGAGGTTAACAAGCTGCTTGTAACGCTCAACGAGGACTTCACGACGGTTGACCTGGGAGAACTAACCTTCTTCACGGGGTGTGCGGTTATCCAAGACGTAAAACATGGGATAACTAAAATCAACCAGCGGACATTCATCGAAACATTGGCTAGACGTTTTGATGTGACAACGACTGCCCGATACCCCGCCACTGCCGGTGGTGACCTAGGACCGAGGAAGGAAGGGGAACCAAGTGGAAATTGGCCTTACAAGGAGGCCATCGGATCATTGCTATGTCTGGTCGTCTGGTCAAGAATGGAGATCGCGAATGCGACGCGTGTTGTAGCTCGCCACGCGAACAACCCTACCGAGAGGCACTGGACAGCGGTGCTACAGATTATTCGATACGTGCTCGGTACCAAGGACCTGAGCCTCACGTTCGAAAGGGAACCTGAGTCTGACTTTGAATTGTCGGTGTACACGGATTCGAACTTTGCCGAGAAGGATGACGACAGGCGTTCCGTATCGGGGGTAGCTGTATGCCTAGGTTACTCCATGATTACCGGATTTAGTTCGACTCACAAGACCACGTCGCTTTCGACCGCCGAGGCAGAGTACCGTGCGCTCGGTGATGGAGTGAAGGAGGGTCTATTCGCGACATCGGTAGCTTCGTTCGTAGCACCATCGCTTGTAGAGAAGACAATTATGGTATATGTAGATAACGAAGGGGCAATCAACCTTGCGATCAACCCATTCAGCTCTGCAAGAACCAAGCACCTTGATGTGAGGTTTCATTTCGTTCGCGAGCTGGTATCGTCTGGTACGATCACGGTTGAATATGTTCCGACAGCGGAACAACGGGCAGATCTTTTCACGAAGGCGCTCGTAGGCCCTATCTTCAGGGAGCACAGGGACTACCTGATGAACTCTTACATTTGATTCTGTTCTGGGTCAAAAGTAATTTGTTCATTTTTTTTGGTTTAGCGCCGGGTGATTATTATGAATAAGTCATGCGGACAGAGACAATGCCATCTCGCATTTACTGTCGCGGCCTTAGCGTGCCTATGGCAGGAGTAGGCGATCTCTGGTATTCTTGTCTTCGCCTTAATTCTCATCTTGGAGGCGCGGCTATTGTGGTCATGTTTGATTGGCACAATGGTTTTTATTTTAGGTATTTTTGCAAGGGGTTTTGATCCGTGGGGCGGGTTTCCCCTTGTACATTGCTTTGCAATAGACATACGTCAAGACATGTCTATGATAGGTTCGTCACGGTATTGTGTCGAGCCGGGAGGGTGTTTGAGTAGACTCGCCGCAAAGCAGTGACAGTTACGTGTCGGTTCGGAGTATGGTTTCTTGGGCTATTCGTTCATGTCCTTGGATCTGTGTGTGCTGTGACGAGCCGCGAGGCTCTCACTCTTTTTCCTGTTCCTCCTGTTAACTTTCCCTCGCGGGTGTGTGACAACCGATAATACACGAACTTAAAAGAGAAGCCATTCGGCAGCCCAGCGGGGTGAGTCGACGCTAACCGGCGCGGTCGGAACTAAACAGCCGACGCCGCAATGCGGTCTATAACAAAACATGTTTAGCCAAGTGCTTTTTGGTGTTAAGTGGAGAAGTGTTTTGTCACACTTAACTGGTGGCTCGCTGCGCGAGAAGGCACTTGACGATCGTCGGGAGTGGCGGAATGTTTTACATCATTTGACTGCGCGAGAAGTCACTTGGCGATCGTCCGGAGTGGCGGAATGTTTTACAAGATTAGACTGCGCGGGAAGGCACTTGGCGATCGTCGGGAGTGGCGAAATGTTTTGTCACACTGGACTGCGCTAGAAGGCACTTGGCGATCGTCGGGAGTGACTGAATGTTTTTTCCCACTGGACTGCGCGAGAAGGCACTTGGCGATCGTCGGGAGTGGCGGAATGTTTTGTCGTACTTGACTGCGCGAGAAGGCACTTGGCGATCGTCGGGAGTGGCGGAGTGTTTAGTCGGCGACTTTGGCTTTGAGGCGGAGAATGTCACCGATAGGATGCTCGTACTTAGTCCCCTGGAAAGGGAACAGCAGAATTTGGCTAGGAAGGCCGCATGGTGTGATGACGAAGTGCGCATGGGTTACGTTGTACGCAGGTAACCTGGTGTAGGATGTAACGTGCTGAAAGACACGAACACTTTTTTCAGGACGCACTGCCGTAGCTGGAGACGCATAGTCTAGACTACATACATAAGAGATGATGCATCCACAGATGATGGAAGGGATTTGTACCGCAGGAACGCTGGAGGAAGGTGAGGTAGTATGGCAGATTCGAACACGTGCGCGTAGCCTACACGCGCAAACACACAGGAGTACTACTGCTGCGCTACACATGTCATAGTCTAAACATGTACGTATGTATGTGTACTAACTACACACAGACAGCGAGAGCTGTGTGCACACCGCTGTACACACCTGCATCCACAGGTGGTGATGGAAGGGATTTGTACCGCAGGAACGCTGGAGGAAGGTGAGGTAGTATGGCAGGGGTTCGAACACGTACGCGCATCCTACACACGCAAACACACAGGAGTACTACGGCTGCGCTACTACACATGAAGCCTATGTGCTACACACAGCGAGAGCTGTGCGCACACCGCTGTACACACACACACTACTGTGACCATGCTGAGTGCGCAGCGTATAAGCAGTGCCGTGTACACACCTGCATTCACATGTGATAGAAGGGGTTTGAACCGCAGGAGCGCTGGAGGGTGAGGTAGTATGTATGGCAGGTTCGAACACGTATGCATTCACATGTGATGGAAGGGATTTGTACCGCAGGAGCGCTGGAGGAAGGTGAGGTAGTATGGCAGGTTCGAACACGTACGGATTCACATGTGATGGAAGGGATTTGTACGGCAGGAGCGCTGGAGGAAGGTGAGGTAGTATGGCAGGTTCGAACACGTACGCGTATCCTACACACGCAAACACACAGGAGTATTGCTGCGCTACACACGTATGTACCACACAGAGAGAGCCCTGTGAATGTGTATCCGAAGATTTGGTCTCCCCAGTCAAGATACCGCTCTGCTGTAGGGACATTCCGCTGCATGGTGTGTGCGGAGATTCCGCCGCAGCACGAGGAGGTGGTACGCCGTAAGGTTTGAAGAGGGCGAAGAACACACAGCCGCAGAGAAGGAGGAGCCTAGAACGAGCGAAGAGGCTCATAGCAGACACCCACAGCACGCGGCGGAGGTGAGCTGCGACAGGAACCAGCGAGAGAAAGTATGCAGCAGCCGAACTGAAGGACGCAGTCGCCGCCGCACGCAGACACGGCAGACCGCAAGGGCAGGATCGAACGGCAGAGGCGCAAACGTTCCAGCGTGACGCCGAAGAGCGCGGTGTATCCGACGAGGGATAGCAAAAGAGGGTGTGCGGTGTGCGCTGCGAGGGTGTTTGCGTGCCAGGGTGTAGTACGTAGCGCCGTTTTTAATTGGAATCGCAGCCGTTTGAATTTTATGGTTTTGTAAGGACAAGGAGGGTTTTTTGGGAAGGGACTTTTTTTTTCCGCAGCCCAGGGCACAACGAAGTGAAATGTTTTTAGGCTTAGGCCCATTTATATGCCCTTTTTTTCCATTTTTTATGCTCTTTTTTTTTCAAAAGCATATGCTACGACTGGTCAAATATGCTCACGTGTTATGCTCTTTTTTCGTAATATGCCTTTGCGTATGCTCCGTTTTGGTGGCGGGAATATGCTTCAAAAGCCTTTTTATGCTACAGCAGTAGTCCTATCGTGCTATAATAGGGTTCCGGAAGCCCAGCAGTGAGTGGTTCGTACTTAGTTTTTGTTTTACTTTCACTTGACCGTTTTGTCGGGCGCAGCTGTGGAAGCGATACCCCGAAAGAGTGGAAAACATTGCAAAACAGTAAAACAGTAGTATACACACAGGTAGGTGGACCCCCCCCTCCCCGCGCGCAAAGTACTGCCAAGCGTTGCGGCACTACATCAGCGGGATGCCAACACGACAACACCAACTTCTTAAGCAATACAGCACGGGGGGAAAGAAAGGCGATCTAGCACTCCTCAGACGCCCTGTTGTACTTCAGAAGGGCCGACGCCGCAATGCGGTCTATAATAATAATAGCACTTCTCCTGCCTAGAGTCCATGCAAGCACGAAGGATAGAAAACACCCGTTCCATGAAAGCGGAAGAGGGTTGGATCAAGGCTTCGTCTTTGGCTACATTGTACCAAGCAGGAAGTTTAAGCCTGTTGTCATGCCAGAAAGCCCACAAGTCGTATCCAGCATCCGTCTCAGCCGCCGCAACGTTGTACGCATCCATCTCTGCTACGAGGGCCTCGACATTGGTTGGTTTCACGAAGGCGCTTGGCGCTACGTATTTAAGAACACCCTCCTTAGTATCTCGTCTGTCGTTCTGTCTTATATGGGTAGTTTTGTGAAGACCCACAGAAAGTCGAACGATTGAGCATCAGGCGCCATAAATGCCCTCATGCACAGGCATTGTGCTCAATATGGAGCAGTTACAGGCGAATATGCTCCTTATTGGGCTAAATATGCCCAAAATGTGCAGGAGCAATGCTCTTTTTGAATTATGCTTTTCTTATGCCCCAAAATGCCAATTATGCCAAAAGAAATGCTAGCATAATGGGCCTAAGCCTAAATGTTTTTGGTGTGTGTTGTGTTCGTTGTCTAAAATGCCCCGCACGAGCAGGATCGAACAGCAGAGGCGCAAACCTTCCAGCGCATGCACCACCAGCGCTGGGTTTGCAGGGCAGCCGAACAGTGCTTGGATGCTACTACTAGCAGTGTAGTGTGTGTTGGTGTTGGTGTGTGTATCCCAAAATGAAGCACCAGCTGGTTGTTTGCGTGCCAGGGTGTAGGTGGTAGTTCGTAGCGCCGTTTGATTGGAATCGCAGCCGTTTGAATTTCATGGTTTTGTAAGGAGGAGGAGGGTTTTTGAGGAAGGGACTTTTTTTCCGCAGCCCAGGGCACAACGAATTGAAATGTTTTTGCTGTGTGTTGTGTTAGTTGTCCCGCACGAGCAGGATCGAACAGCAGAGGCGCAAACCTTCCAGCGCATGCACCACCAGCGCTGGGTTGGCAGGGCAGCCGCAGGATGCTTGGGTGCTACTACTAGCAGTGTAGTGTGTGTTGGTGTTGGTGTGTGTGTCCCAAAATGAACCACGAGCTGGTTGTTTGCGTGCCAGGGTGTAGTTCGTAGCGCCGTTTGATTGGAATCGCAGCCGTTTGAATTTCATGGTTTTGTAAGGACGAGGAGGGTTTTTGGGGAAGGGAATTTTTTTCCGCAGCACAGGGCACAACGAAGTGAAATGTTTTTGCTGTGTGTTGTGTTGGTTGTCCCGCACGAGCAGGATCGAACAGCAGAGGCGCAAACGTTCCAGCGCATGCACCACCAGCGCTGGGTTGGCAGGGCAGCCGAAGGGTGCTTGTATGCTACTACTAGCAGTGTAGTGTGTGTTGGTGTTGGTGTGTGTGTCCCAAAATGCACCACCAACACTGGGTTGGCAGGGCAGCCGAACTGTGCTTGGATGGCAGCCGCACGGTGCTTGGATGGTACTAGCAGTGTAGTGTGTGTTGGTGTATGTGCTGGGTTGGCAGGGCAGCCGAACGGTGCTTGGATGCTAGTAGCAGTGTCGGGGGGGGGCGCGAACCCCCCCCCCCCTGGGCCCGACACAGTGTGCGTTGGAAGGACCCTCACCAGTGTGCGTTCGAAAAAGTACATGGAAAAACTATTGTATATATTTTTAATAATAATAACAAAACAGGGCCTCACTACGATGTGCCTTGATGAACGAACCTAGGCCCGCCGGGAAGTCCATTTCTGGGGTTTCTAATAATATATGGCTTTTTCGGCGCAGGGACGTACAGAAACCTATCCCCTCCCCGCAGGCGACGATCACAACTTTCGGCCTAGCAGGGGCTCCGGTGACAGGAACTGCTTGAGACTTTCAGGGCGGGTGTAATCCATCACGCCAGTGTTGCCTACCGGGTTTTGTAGCCTGCGAACGTTTGTCCACGAGCATTTGACACCTCCAAAACCGTCGACGGAAAGTGCTGAAGGGTGCTGCTCGTGGGCGTCTCCTGTGTGCCGTGGAGGCCGCGCACCGAAGTCGTTTGGCTCTCACCAGGGCAGGTGTCGGTTGTACTGAGTGGGCATGGTCATAAGCTTTTCATAGCTACTCGTGCACACACAGTTCGTTACCTGTGACAAGAGAAACTCGGTATACAGTTCGACCCAGCATATCAGCCTTTTTTACGTATTTTGGATGCCTCGTGCACCGTCTTCTCGCCGAGGAGGATGCGGACTAACCAAGCATGGAAAGCCCAATCCAGACGGAGGTCTTGCACTCTGCTTTGCTTGCGGACGCGCCGGCGCCCGGAATGGGTCGAGTACTGGCTGGAGGCACGTCGGAAGCGGTCCTTTCTGGTCGGCACTGGAGCAATGGTCAGCTAGCATTGGAGCCGCATGGGTGCACGCTCGCGATCTCACCACGGAGCCGATGGTCGATGGAGAGTGCTTGTGCTCTCGATCGGACTGCGTTGTGTTGATGTACAGGAGGTTCAGCAGGCAGCAGCAGAAGGCGGAGAAGGGGTCCTTGGAAACCATGGCTACGGGTCAATCCTCCCCTCTTGGTCGCTACCCCTCGACGAGCTTTCAGGTGTGTTGAAAGCCCTCACGATTCAGTTGACGTAGCAGCTGACAGGCAGAGGTCGGTACCAAAACACAATTCACAATATATAGCAGTGTACAGCAGTAGTTGTTTATATTCTTTTATACACTAAAGTCGAGTTATTAAGAGGTGGTTGGTGGGTGGGTTGTTGACCAAGCGCTCGCGTGCACCACTGGCACTAAATTGTATACGACACATATCACATTGGATGTAAAACACGTTGGGGATGGACTGCTGTGCTGTTGTGATTGAACATGTTAATGGCACAAGGTGGTGGGTGGTGGTACTGCTGTTCGACATGACCAAGATGACTATTATCTGAAAAATAATTTAATTTTAGTGTGTGTGCGTGTGTGTGTTCTTCACATTAAACTGATATTTTCACCCATCTGATGCACCTCCCGCACAACCAGTGCCCGTGCCGATGCCTCCTCCTAAAGAGACGAGTCCGTGGTCACAAACTACAAACAGCAAAAAAATAGAGATACATATCGCAAATACAGGTGATTTAGCCATGCATGCAATGCCGACCACACCGAGTGCGGGTGCGGAACGTATATCACCAGGCAACATGCAAGGAAGAAAGGAAACCAGTATCACTGGTATAGCATAGAAAGAAAGAAAGAGAAAAGACATAACAAGAAGGTTAAACAAATGGAAACAAAACAAAACGGAAAAGGAACAGCAGAAAACAAAAAGGGAAAAGGAAAAGGAAAAGGAAAGCAATAAAAAAACAGAAAAGGAAAAGGGACCCGCCAGGAGGTAGAGATACCAAGGGAGACCAAACAGTGAGTCAACAAGATGGCATGGACACGGAAGTTACGACTAGTAAACGAAAATTATACAACGAAAAGACAACGCTTGATACTCACTGCTGCAACGCTCGCGCATGCGTTGGGTTTGGTCGCGCCAGGTGCGAGCTCTTTTGGAGCACGTGGAGGTAAATGGAGAGGTTCTTGATATCTGCGGCGCGACCCAAGACGCTGTCAACATGGTACTTGCAGCTAACGGGCTTCGCATCTCCACCAACGACCTGAATCGATGGTGAGGAATGTGCGACACATGCTATGGTAGAGACGCCCCGTTTTTGTTCTACGACACCTCCCGTGATGACTTCTGTTTCGTCTGAGAAATGAGCCAAACTATGTGTCGTACACGCGGTATGCCGACAGTGTAAAAACTTCGAAGGAAATGTTCCGACCCATCGTATTATATCAGTGTCAGAGACAATCTGTATAGTGAGCATGATTCGCGCAGCAGCGGCACGGCTGCCCAGTGCGACAATTCTTGCTTTCGTGCATTTCTGTAAACGATTTCTTCTCCCGAAATGGGCGCGTGTGCCTCTCCTCCAGTTTACAGGCGGACACACACTACGACGCATCCTCGGAGCAGTGCGTCAAGGCCTTCACCCAGGAAGCGCGCTGCATAGACTGGATTGTTACGAGCCCCCCCTACAAGAACGCCTTCACAATATTGGGGCAGGCTTTGCGTATTGCACGAGTAGGGGTAGCCTTCAAGCTGAGACTCTCATTTCTCGAACCCTCGAAAGCGCGCGGGCCCTGGTTCAAGTATAACCCCCCGAGTGTCATTGTATACCTCCCCAGGGCAACGTACCGCGGGAGAGGGAAAGTATCCAACTCTCCGGAGGCGTGGTTTGTTTGGCGCCGCCAGAGTGTTGAGACATCTGTTGGTCAGCGTATTTTCTTTGCCATTTAGGCTCGTCCTACGTTTCGCTGGTAATTGTGTTGGTTTAGCTTCGGATGGTGTGGTTGGTGTGGGTTAGAATGCGCGTAATAGTCGATGTCCTGTCCTGCTGTTAACGGGTTGGACGCTATGAAAGGGTTAAGGGTTAATTTTATATTTTTTTCAGTTTCGCCCATGAAGGAGCCGAATATCAATTAATGTACCAGGGGATGCGTCTAACAGATACACGGAAACGTTCAAAAATACAATGCGGCACGTTATGATTGCCACGGGCACTGTCGCCTGTTCTCTTCACCTGCATCATCGTGTTGTAGAAAAAAATCTCTTGCGATGATGGCTATATTAGACATCTGTCCCGTTAGCCGTCGCAAACCCGTCCCGAGTCGCATAGTGCGATTCTTCACAAAACAAACACGCACCGCAGCGCACCGCACAGTCACGTTAACCCCCCCCCCCCCCCTCCCAAAAAATAAAGCACGCACCGAAGTGCACGCCGAAAAGCCTTGCAAAAATAATCGACAGTGTCCGACAACAGAAACACTCGCGTATATGCAACCACTAAAAAAGCCTCCATCCGCACCGTCAGGCGCGAAGACCCGCGTAATTAAAGCAAAGCGCTACAGCAGTCGTCGATGACACATGGAGTCCCATGCGAAGTAAAATTGGTTGTACTGTAACTTTAAAATACACCAACACGTAACATACTGAAGAAGACACCAACTCCTATATCGGACGCTTGCTTGATAAATACCGAGAGTTGCAGAAACAAGATCATACGCCGAACTGTAGCCCCCTTCGACTCCTTTCCACATCACAAGTAATCGAATGCTGGCTCGAAGTCGTCGAAGCCATCGAACACCCCTCCATCCCCGCCGCCCACCCATGCGAGGGCATCGACGTCGTCATCGTCCTTCTCGGCGCCGTCGTCCTCGGCGGCGTTGGGGTCTGCCGTAACGTCCAAATGATCGAGTCATCGAGCCGTTGTAAGCGGCAATATGATGTGATCCCGAAGGGTGCGCCAGCTAGACGAAGGGTGCGCCAGCTAGCGTTGGGCTGCGAAAGCAATTGAGTTAAATCGACACACGACGCGTATGAAAATACGCGGAAGTGTGGTGAGCTAAAGCTTTATTTTTCCCCATCCGCCGGAGGATAAAAAAAAAAAAAAAAAAAAAAAAAAATGTGATCCCAAAAAAAACGAATATAGTGATCTCGATTTAACTACTTTATAAAATAAAATACTTCGAAGTAAATAATTCCACTACAGCTGTGAGATGGAAGCCTATCGTTGCAAGCTGCATATGCTACTTCGATCGCGTGTATTAAGGTGTGAGTGTTGGAGAGCAAATAAAATCTGATCGGCTGTTGTAACCTATCCGTTTGTATGGTATGGGATGTATTTTCTTATCACCGGTGAGGGATGAGGGGGTGCGCCAGGGGTTACGTATTGTGTTTTGTATTTCATAAGTGAATAGAAGTTGCGATACACGAGGAGCTGTTAGGTGTAAATTGAAAAATAAATAAAGCCACCAGCCTGAAATGTACGTGTCAGCACGTAAGATGGCTTACCCATATATGAGCCTTTCATAAACCCCAGAATGTTGTCGCCGATTTCGATGTCTTTGGCCGTCTCTCCGGTTGTCCCCATGGCACCCCTGTCGTCGCCGCTGGGGTCATGGAGGCTACCCGCGGTGGAGTCCAAGTCGGAGTTGTCACTGTCGGCGTTGGCGTCATCAATGTCTGTTTGCAATAAGGACGCAATAGAGTGTTTGCGAAAGTACGTTTTTAGAAATTTACTTTTTCAAAAATTGTCCCGAAGGCAATATTTGCGGTAAATTTTTGAAAAAAAGGCAAAAATGTACTTTGTCGAAGGTAGCTTTTGATCAAAAGTTACGGTAAATTTTGTCTCTCTGTTTCATTGGCCTACAATACACCGAGCATTTGTCCGAGGCAGAACGCCTCTGCAAGGGTCTATAGCGCCCCAACCACGGGACAAACAGGGCAAGCACCGCTGTTTGCACAGCACCAGTACAAGCAACGAACGCACGGAGGATGGAGAGGGTAGTACCCTGAGCACGACGCACAGGCGTAACATCAGAGATATGCAGCAGGCCGGTGATGAACCGTCTGTTGCTGCCCTCTGCGTCCGTGACCAAGGGTTCAGCGCTCGCTGCAAGCTGTGGTGAACTTCTCGCAGCTGGCGGAGTCGAACGCACGCACGCGGAGAGGAGCCTCAACGCAGAGAGCGACACCACGCGCCTTGATTGCGGCTATCGTGTGCCGCATCTGGCAAGATAGGACTCGTATCGGTCCATCTGTGCGACAGCAGCCACCGCGCTTCTCCAACATCACCGCGACTGAAGCGTGGCATGACTTTTGGTTTAGGGCAGAGGAGCGGAAACTCCTCTGCCCTAAACCGCTGCGTGCAGATTCTTCGCAGGGTGGTGCTTCGCAATAACAGGTCCACGTTCCATGGGGAAACTGCGCTTCGCCTTCCCTTCCGTCGCATGAGGAAGGCGTTGCTCTGCTTGTAGCACGTGTAATGAGGTAGTCCCTGCTCACAAGGTGTTTTTACGCGCGAGACAGACCGCCATACCTCTAATTTGTAGTCTGTTGGGTGCTTGCATGTACCGTGTTCCAGGTACTGCTGCACCTGAAACGAGAGGCTCGAGACTGGAGTACGTACAAAGAGTACTCGTATCGTATAGTACTATAGAGCAGTAACTCGCACTGCTGCTGCTGTACTCGTACGTACATTACAATCGCGCACATCCCCGTTTCCCTTCTAAATTTCGGAGGCGTCGCCTGCAGGATTTTGTTTACCGCTAGCGCAAACACACCAAAAACTCGGTGGGAAGGCAATTTACTTTTTTTAGCGGAAGGCAAGTAAATTTTTAGAAACGTATTTTCGCAAACACTCTAATAAAAGTCATTTCGGTGTCATTAGACCGAGTATAACGTCGAATCGGGGCGAGTTGACTTGCACACCTTTGCAGCATGTGCGCAACGGGCATATTGAAATTCTACATGATATTTGAACCTCGTTTTTAAACCTCGTATTTTTCTTTGCAAATAGTGTGTGTCGGAGCTGCTCAATGCTCATGCGTGTGACTCCTCCTACCTAAAATCTATGCTGTCTGGACATATTCAACAAACTTACTCGGAAATAGTGTGTAGGTTCGAGCTCCCCAATCTCTCGTCTTGTACAAAAAATAAACTACTGCTGTGTGACAATTGACGGTAACTACTTGCAAATAGAGTACGTCGGAGCTCCCTCATCTCACGCGACTTCTTCAGTAATACATGAGTAGAAAAAATACCTGCTGTATTGATGTTTACGGCGAAACTACTTGGAAATAGTGTAGGTTCCAGCTCCGCAATCTCTCGTCTTACACAAAAATTAAACTGCTGCTGTGTGACATTTGACGGTAAATACTTGCAAATAGAGTAGGTCGGAGCTCCGTCATCACACATGTTCAGTAATACAGGAGTAGAAAAAATACCTGCTGTACTCGTGTTTACGGGGAAACTACTTGGAAATAGTGTTTGTAGGTTCGAGCTCCGCAATCTCTCGTCTTACACAAAAATTAAACTGCTGCTGTGTGACATTTGACGGTAACTACTCGCAAATAGAGCAGGTCGGAGCTCCGTCATCTCACGCGACTTGTACAAAAAATACTACATGCAAGTGACTAGCGGTAATGATGGGGTCAGGTTCGAGCTCCGCAATGTGTATCACAAGAGACAAGTGCCAGGTAACACATGCTGTGCTACTGGTACTGCTGTGCGTGTGACATTTGACGGTGAAACTACTTGAATAAAGTGTCTAAAAAACATTTCACTTGCGAGTGAAAAAAAAAATTGCGAGTACATGTGGGCAGCGTGACGGTGTGGGTAAAAGTGTGACATTGCAAGCGTCCATACCGAACCCTCTGCTCCGACGACTCCGCCGCAGTCGAGCTCATCTGTGTTTCGCAGGTGGTACGTGCTTTGGATACACAGAGCTCCCGGTGTCACGAGAACGGAAAAGCTGAGCTTGTCAGCAAGTGCGTTGTGTTGTGGTGTATCAACATGTCACAGATCGTGCACCCTCTGGCTGCACGTTTTCTACGACATGCCGAGGAGCGACACCGGGTACCTCAAAGTTGATCGATGATTTCGTTGTGCGGCGGACATCACACAGACCACAAACGCACTCACCTCTCGTTGTGTTCTCCGTCAACACACCCTCTCGTGTCCGGTGTGAGTTCTGTTCCTCTGGGATGAGCTATCCGACCTCGGATGTCCGTCCTTTTCTGATGAGCTGCTTCTCCGCGGGATTATATCATGTTTCTCCGTGGCTTTCTCTCTTTTTTGTAAGGCGTTTTAGTATATGGGCTCAGGGGTGGCGTTTCACCAAAAAATGTAACAAAATTCTAAAAAACTACTAAATGGAACAACACCGTTCCATGAAAGCGGAAGAGGGTTGGATCAAGGCTACGTCTTTGTCTACATTGTACCAAGCAGGAAGTTTAAGCCTGTTGTCATGCCAGAAAGACCACAAATCGTACCAGCATCCGTCTCAGCCGCCGCAACGTTGTACGCATCCATCTCTGCTACGAGGGCCTCGACATTGGTTGGTTTCACGATGGCGCTTGGCGCCACGTATTTAAGAACACCCTCCTTAGTATCTCGTCTGTCGTTCTGTCTTACATGGGTAGTTTTGTCAAAACCCACAGAGTCGAACGATTGAGCATCAGGCGCCATAAATGCCCTCATGCACAGGCAGTGTGCTCAATATGGAGCAGTTACAGACAGGAGAATATGCTCCTTATTGGGCTGAATATGCCCAAAATATGCTCGAGCAATGTTTTTTTTTTTAATTTAGGGTTAGGGTTAGGGTTAGGGTTAGGGTTAGGGTTAGGGTTAGGGTTAGGGTTAGGGTTAAGGTTAGGGTTAGGGTTAGGGTTAGGGTTAGGGTTAGGGTTAGGGGTTAGGGTTAGGGTTAGGTTAGGGTTAGGGTTAGGGTTAGGGTTAGGGTTAGGGTTAGGGTTAGGGTTAGGGTTAGGGTTAGGGTTAGGGTTAGGGTTAGGGTTATAGTGCCGCTCCGGGCGATGTGGGAATCGGGTGACGTCATGCCTAGCACCAAAAAAAAATTCAGCTCCTTAGCTAAGTCTGGGTCACCGGCAGTGGTTAGGATTTTGATTCTTTCGCGAGTTAGGGTTAGATGAAAATAGACTATATTTCCGCTAGCGGAACTTGGGCCAATGGTTGGGATCCACACTAAAACCAAGTGAAATTTTTCATGAAAAAAATCTTGAGGAATGGCTTATTTGACATGTTATGCTTAGATTCAAGTTTTTGTGTTACACACTAATTTCAAGTAATTTATGTTCCACACTAAAACCTAGTCAAAATTTTATCAAGGAAATTTTTAGTGAAAACCTTCATTTTGAATGATTTGCTTAGATTTCAATTTTGAGGTTTTACACTAATTTCAAGTAATTTGGGAACCACACTAAAACCAAGTCAAAATGTAGATGAAATTGCTGTGTGGACGTCTTATTTTTGAGTGTTATGGGTTAGGGTTAGGGTTAGGGTTAGGGTTAGGGTTAGAAAAAGGCTGACTGTCTTGTTTGGGGCACGCGCAAACACAATTTCGCAGTTTTTGGCGTATTTTCTTATTTGGATCGACGGTTATAGTGCCGCTCCGGGCGATGTGGGAATCGGGTGACGTCATGCCTAGCACCAAAAAAAAATTCAGCTCCTTAGCTTAGGGTTAGGGTTAGGGTTAGGGTTAGGGTTAGGGTTAGGGTTAGGGTTAGGGTTAGGGTTAGGGTTAGGGTTAGGGTTAGGGTTAGGGTTAGGGTTAGGGTTAGGGTTAGGGTTAGGGTTAGGGTTAGGGTTAGGGTTAGGGTTAGGGTTAGGGTTAGGGTTAGGGTTAGGGTTAGGGTTAGGGTTAGGGTTAGGGTTAGGGTTAGGGTTAGGGTTAGGGTTATAGTGCCGCTCCGGGCGATGTGGGAATCGGGTGACGTCATGCCTAGCACCAAAAAAAAATTCAGCTCCTTAGCTAAGTCTGGGTCACCGGCAGTGGTTAGGATTTTGATTCTTTCGCGAGTTAGGGTTAGATGAAAATAGACTATATTTCCGCTAGCGGAACTTGGGCCAATGGTTGGGATCCACACTAAAACCAAGTGAAATTTTTCATGAAAAAAATCTTGAGGAATGGCTTATTTGACATGTTATGCTTAGATTCAAGTTTTTGTGTTACACACTAATTTCAAGTAATTTATGTTCCACACTAAAACCTAGTCAAAATTTTATCAAGGAAATTTTTAGTGAAAACCTTTATTTTGAATGATTTGCTTAGATTTCAATTTTGAGGTTTTACACTAATTTCAAGTAATTTGGGAACCACACTAAAACCAAGTCAAAATGTAGATGAAATTGCTGTGTGGACGTCTTATTTTTGAGTGTTATGGGTTAGGGTTAGGGTTAGGGTTAGGGTTAGGGTTAGAAAAAGGCTGACTGTCTTGTTTGGGGCACGCGCAAACACAATTTCGCAGTTTTTGGCGTATTTTCTTATTTGGATCGACGGTTATAGTGCCGCTCCGGGCGATGTGGGAATCGGGTGACGTCATGCCTAGCACCAAAAAAAAATTCAGCTCCTTAGCTTAGGGTTAGGGTTAGGGTTAGGGTTAGGGTTAGGGTTAGGGTTAGGGTTAGGGTTAGGGTTAGGGTTAGGGTTAGGGTTAGGGTTAGGGTTAGGGTTAGGGTTAGGGTTAGGGTTAGGGTTAGGGTTAGGGTTAGGGTTAGGGTTAGGGTTAGGGTTAGGTTAGGGTTAGGTTAGGGTTAGGTTTAGGGTTAGGGTTAGGGTTAGGGTTAGGGTTAGGGTTAGGGTTAGGGTTAGGGTAGGTTAGGGTTAGGGTTAGGGTTAGGGTTAGGGTTAGGGTTAGGGTTAGGGTTAGGGTTAGGGTTAGGGTTAGGGTTAGGGTTAGGGTTAGGGTTAGGGTTAGGGTTAGGGTTAGGGTTAGGGTTAGGTTAGGGTTAGGGTTAGGTTAGGGTTAGGGTTAGGTAGGGTTAGGGTAGGGTTAGGGTTAGGGTTAGGGTTAGGGTTAGGGTAGGGTTAGGGTTAGGGTTAGGGTTAGGGTTAGGGTTAGGGTTAGGGTTAGGG